>JAHWFO010060774.1:1751731-1774049 GCA_023313115.1 Rhysida immarginata
ACAACATCTAGGATGATGAAATTTAGGAAAATAATAGGGTACATAAAGTTGTATATACCATCAAAATTTGATCGAATTCTAAAGAGTAGTTTCCGAGTTACATAGTCAACTCAGTAAGACGTGGTGGTTAATACTCACTTGTGAGCATGTGTTACGATGTTGAGTGCGTAACTCGGAAATTACTCGTTGGAATTCGTTCAAATTTTAACGATATACACAGTTTTATGTACATTATTATTTCTTCAAACTTCATTATCCTATCTGTTATATAAAGTGGCGGCATTTTTATTCTGTTCATCGTTCAAATTCGGACCCATGTTCATATGAACTTATTTGCTTAGTATCATCCATGCTACCTCCCCTAAAAGTTTGTGACAGGGTTTCTGACTCACCCTGTATAAGCAGCTCTGCGTTGTTACGTCACTCTACGTCACTTTCGGACTGGTGTCTCTAATTTTTGACGATTCTATGTGTGTGTGTTTGTGTGTGTGTGTGTGTGCGTGCGTGTGTGTGTGCGTGTGTGTGTGTGTGTGTGTGTGTGTGTGTGGGTGGGTGGGTGGAAATGAATTTGAAGATATATGTTTGGAGAATAAATCCACCTGGGGGTGAATTGGAACAACAACTAGGCTTGAAGATATCTATCAAGAGCAATTAACCAAATCATAGTCATTTGCGTCAAATCATGTTGCATCATAAAAGTATAGGTAACTTTTTGAGCACAGTATATTTAATCATTAATTAGACTGAGTTAAGCAGCAGCCATTTCCTTAAGGCAGATCCAATCTTAGCGCAGTAATACAGAATCATTTCATCCAGACTTATCGGCCACAATGCACTGCTAAATGAAAACGATAAGAGTAAAACAACTTTACTACTACTATATCGTTCGCATGTTCATCTCCTCGCCACACAGAATCGATATTTTCAGCACATTAAGCACGAGGAATGTCAAGCAGAGAGGGGGCTGATGATGCGTCCACGTCGAAATCGCGCAACCGGACCAAAGAATGCGGCCAAACGAGTGCAAATCAATGAGTGACGAGCGTTGGGGCACTATTTATACATATGATCCTATTTATAAAGGGGAGGGAAGGCGAGAATGAAGGACCTTGGCATAAGGACCATCATCAACCAGCGCTTTAATTACCACAATATGTTGAGCGCGACTGGAGTCGCGGGGGCCCCCTTCTCGCGCTTAGTCTCGCCGCTTATCGCCAAGAAGGAGATAACTTAAATGACCGCTTTAAAACGCCAGCAAATTATCAAATTAGGGAGAAAAGAGAAAAACTGGAATGTTAATGGTGATGAAACTGATACGAACAGCCTCCATCGCTCAAGGTGAAGCTACTTAAACTTATTGCTACTCCCTTCGCACGAATCCTCCATTCTGCGCGCAACAAAGCTGCAGAGCAGTCCAGTTAATAACAAACTCAGAAAACAAAACAAAAACTAAATGGGTGATTCGTCACAAAGCAATTCAAAAAGAGACCGTATCACAACAGGGCGGCTCTCTTTATGATCCATCACCGCGCAACCCAAAAACGCAGCGTAACAAGCAAGAAGGTTGCAGGACAAAAAAATCCTTTATCAGATCTGCATCAGTTTCACTGTTAGTGTTATCTCTTAACATGAAACGTATATCTCTTTAACTTCATGGATTCCCGAAATTAAATTTCAGTGGAGGAGGGCCAACGAATGACTTACTATTGGATGACCTGTCAGGCCGTTTGATCTAGCTCTCCCTTTAAAGGCTCTATCTCGAAATCTTCTTTCAGTTCTCTCTTTTTTTTATACTCCCAAAGAGCTGATTTTCATCTTGAATCGAGAAATTGGTTTTCGTTTCAGAGCGGAGGGGGTTTGGCGAAAAATCAATTTTTTTTCATCTTTGTCCGACGAGCGGCCAACTGTCAATGTCTTCAAAAGCTCAACTTTTAAAGAAAATGGTAAAAGAAAAATCCAAAAGCAATAACAGTCCAATGGATATACAACTGCATTTTTAAATACACCGTAGAATCAATAGCTTCCGGAAACCCCTCCAAAACAATGTAACGTGTCTTAATTTACATGTCTGTAATGAAAGATAAATAGCGACTCATGGACTGTCTTAATAGACTCATTTTTGATTTGCTTTAGTGCAGTATGGATCGGTCAACAGAGCTCAGCGAGTACCATCATAGGATTCCATCTAGGCAAGTACTAGCACATGCGAAGTATTCATCTGAAATAACTGCTAAAGGAGAGTTCCGGAATGCCATTGCAAATACAGAGGGGTCCAAAAAATGTACTCACTGTTTGATAGTCCCTATCTTGTTACAAATTAGACTTGCAGATGCAATTTTTGACACTATGAGAGAATTATAATAAGTGTTTGAAATGACACCAGCAACTTCTAAACAACGCCGATGGCGTCGAACGACTGTCAGTGTATCTGGCATAATGGTAGCACATGACGCAATAATTTTTTCACAAAGCTGGTTTTTGTCGATATACGTCATTCTTGATGTTCCCCCACAGGTGTCAAACAGGAGACCGAGACGGGTAAATCACCATTCGCCAATGGGGATTAAGGATCCTAGGTTTTCATGATCGTGCTGCTGTTTATGAGCAGAATTAATGCCAAACGACTTTTAGTAGAATGTACAGCTCATCGAATCTGTGAAAGTGAAGTGAAAGTCCCCTTAGCGGTCATATAGGCACGGCCTTACGCATAACCAATATACTGCTGTGGGTGCTACAGGATTTCGGATGTCACGTATAATCTTCCTCCATTGTTTTTTGTCCAGAGCTTTCTCTTTTGCCTCATCAAGGCTGAGCCTTCTTTTCACCAGGTCTTATTCTATCTGTTTCTTCCAGGTTTTCTTGGGTGCTCTACGTTGTACCTTCTATGCTGCCGGCCGCGTCCTCCAGAGCGCTCGGTAGGGAAGGCGATTTGGATTCATGCGGCAGACAGTCCAAACCATCGAAGACGCCGCTTCTCAACTTCTTCTGCAATGGTTAGCTGATTGGTGAATATCTCGCCCGGATGACTTCATTTCGCTTGCGATCTAATAACGAGACGCCTAAAATTCCTCATCTGGAAGATCTTTAACTTCTGTATATGCGTTCAGAGAGACGAGAGAACCAGCGATCGGTAGAGGCGCATTTTACGTTTGTAAGCTGATGTTCGCTTTCTTCCAAAGACACCATATTGTGCCCCAAAAGCTGTAGCTGCTGCTTCAATATCCTCCGTGGCAGCCACTTTCCCTTCTTGGATGATAGAGCCGAGATACTTGAGCTGCGGCACCTGCTCCAGTTGCATTCCTCCAAATGCACCCGAGCAGGTAATCCATCAGTTGTGAAGACCTTGGTTTTATCTATGTTGATTTCGAGTCTGAAAGGATGGGCTGCTTCTTGTATACAGCGTAGAATTGCGAAGGCTTCGTGGTCTTCGTCTGCAAATATCGCACTGTCATCAGCATACATCAGGTCAGTGATAGATTGGATTTGCGTCGTAAATAGCGCCGTGTCTGTTGTTTCTTAATTGCGTCAAAGACCGTGTCAAACAACAGCCTTGCCTTACTGCTGTACACACTGAAAAACTGATATGGCAAATCTGAACCATGGAACTATGGACGCACGTCTTATGAAGCACGAATCTCGATACCCTGGCAATCAGGAGAATGCATTATGCCTGTCATTGTTATGGGGCCAGTTTTCATGGATTGGATTGTACCAAGTTGTCAGAGTACCAGGATTTATGATTGATATCCGTAACTTGACCGATAGTTTCATATTATAAGAGACAACGCATTTTCTGGATGTAAAATTTAAATTAATAACTGTAATCAATGGAAAAAAATATTATAATAAATGAAAAATGTTCACATTGTCCGTACAATTTTGTAAGGATTAAACAAATAGTTTCAGTGCTAATATTTCTTAACACTTGTTTTGTATAAAATTGTTCAGGTTATAAGGGACAATTTTGAAAATGTAAACATACAATGTTATTTAAGACTTGATATAAGACCCATTCGCTTTTATTACTTCCAAGACTCTTTCTGGCATAGAATTAACCAATTTCTGGAGTAATTCTGGATCTAAACTATCCCAAGCTTCAACAATAGCTCGTTTCAGATCATCAACAGTTTCAAATTGACCATGTTCGTAAACTTTGAGAATGCCCCAAAGATACCTTACAAGGCTCATTCAATAATTAATCCGAAAAGTACTATAAAAAATCTATAATACGGCCGTGATAGTTACTTTGTGGAGGCATGCTTAAGCTATTGATAGCTGGGGCTGCTAAGCCCACCTCGTACATAGAATGCTGGGAAATAGTACCAACAAGATGGCGGCACCCTTACAGAAGTGCTCCAAGCTGGAGCAGCAAAGAGTCGCAGATGTTTGTGAGTGAAGCCGTGCTTGTGCTCCATGACAATGCGAGACCACAAATTTCTAGTGTCAGAATGTCTATCATCGAGAATTTAATGTTTGAGTGCTTAAACACCCCTCCATATTCACCCGATCTCGCACTTTCAAATTTCCACACCTTTGGCCCACTGAAATATGCACTGAGTGAATATGTAAGGTAGTTTAAGCACTCAAACAGTAGGTTCTCGATGATAGACAATCTGACTCTACCAATATGTGGTCTCGCATTATCATGGAGCTAAAGCACGGCTTCACTCAACAAACATCTGCGACACTTTGCTGCTCCAGCTTGGAGCACTCCTGTAAGGGTGCCATCATCTTGTGGTACTATTTCCCAGCATTCTATATGCGAGGTGGACTTACCAGCTCCAGCTATCAATAGCTTAAGCATGCCTCCACAAAGTAACTATCACGTCCGTATTTTAGATTTTTTATAGTACTTTTCCGGTTATTTATTAAATGAGCTTTGTACAATTCTGCACTGGCAACGGTCTGGGATCAGTTTGGAATTTGACTCTTCTGGTACCAACGCTCTAGTTACACAGCAAAACGTAACTGGAGGATTGGGATAGAAGAAATGTATTGAGCTGAACAGAGCCCCGATGAACCTATACGATTTGTGTAGGATGTATTAGAACGACGACCGAGACTACCGAAATATGATGGAATAGTCTTTCTCGGAGAATGTAACCCCTAATAAGGGATCTTCAATGCCATAATAATATTCTTCAAATCATGGTTCCAGTACAAATACGAGAATCACATACACTATTTATCAAAGCGAAAATACTTCATGGAAATTCACCATGCACCGGACCCCAAAACTATGCTACTGCCCTACCAGAGTTCAAAAATATAGGCAATTTGAGTTACCACTTATAGGGGCCGAGTCTAAAGAGTAGTAGACAATTTGGACTTTAATAATAGTAGATATTAAAGCCCCTTACGCACTATAGACTGTTTGCCAGCAACCGCTAAACATAACTGGGTTAATGTGCGCTTATCCACATGATTGCGACAACCAGGAAGTCAAGAGCGTCTCACCCGGCAACCAGTTTTCGGCCATCTGTTGGGACTTTTTTCTTAAGATGTACGCACTGTGAGAGCAACCAGTCAGCATTGCGATCCTGAAACTTTTTCCTCGTTGGTTGCCCAATTGGTCTCCCATTAGTTTTCCATTTTCCAGTTGCTGGCAACAAGTCGGCTGGGTACAAGTGGCCTAATTCCATATTCAAGTACTAATAAAGTTTTGATAAACTGTAACTCGTATTATTGTTAGATTTTCACGCATGGTCTCCACGAGGGGTACGCAGTGTGATGATCAGGTAATCAATATGAGGGAGGAAAGCGAGGTGATTTGAACGAGTGTCTCTTTAAAGAGCACTTAAAGCTGCTGGGTAATTTCAAAGATTTTATCTCCAAAGCCATCGCTCTTTGTACACCCAAAGCACGTGCAGCCATTTAACAAAGCAGCATTGCTATACATATCCAGTATATGAAAGAAGAGACGAGCAAGAAGAGATGTTATAGGAAGGTGGACGTAAATAAAGAGATGGAAAGATAAGAGAAGAGATATGGCACTGACGATAGAGACACCATCCGCCACCATCAACACAGGGGACTGGAGCGGGAGCTAGGTAGGGAAACGGTTTAAGACCCGAATTAAGAGGCCCCCTTCACCTATGCGGTTTCAGACCATAAAGCTTTCATCTCCCCCGCCTACGTTATTACGCTCCGGGCTTCGGAAACTGTCGGCCAACGCTGCCCGTAAACTCGCGGATGAATACCTGCGGTTCCACGGCGAAAGGGCTTTGAGCGTGACGTAAGACCCTCGGAGAAAAGGGGAGAGGGCTGAAGGCAAAGACTCAACAAATTCGATCTTCCATCACGATCAGGAGCATTGCCGTGGTTGACCGCTGGTACCTATCAGCAAGTGAACACGTGGTCGTTGAGATGCGCGTCCGCAAAAGGGGGACAGCCGGGACACCCGAGAAGGTGGAAAAAGAAACCTCGCTTAACCGGAAAAGCCAATTTAGTTAATGAGTCCGCTTAACTCGCCTATATTAATAACGCGAAGGTGAGATGGTGTCGCGCTAAATTACGATTTATCACCGTGGCTCCTGAAATTATTGCGCAGGTGAGACATGGTGCCAACCACTTCCGGGTGCAGTTTAAAAAAAAAGTGTCTTTGAAATGCTAACCGCAACCTTTCGGAATTAAGGTGAACTTTCTTAGAGAGCAGACACTTTTCATAAAACTTTACATAATTTCTATTAATTTTTAATAACTCTTTTGACATCACTATGTGAGTAAAATTCTTCGGAGACCTGTGCTTCTACAGTGCAATTTGATTTGAGGAAAACGACTATGGTGTTGAACGTCCCTATATTTTTATTAGGGCCTCTACTATCCGAGGAAGACTTTCAAGGAAGTTTTTTCCATTCTTCCCAGGAACGTTGATATTCAATATCGGGCCTCTTTCTTCAACCCCCTATCTCCTCAAACAATTATGTCGCACACCTCTCTTTATTAAAAGAATGATACAATTCCATTGTCTTGGCACTACAAAATTGTTCAAAATGTCAAGGTAACAAACTGTCCAATCCAAATCATTAGAATGAGCCTTATACCATGTCACCGTGTCCTATGAACTCCAGTCAGGCATTAAGCGTTTGTTTGTCCAGGTTTTCCTAGGCCCACCTTCTTGCAAATACATGTTCCTCTGACATTTTCACCACACTTCCAAATCGTCTCAAACAGTTCTGATTCTCTTTACAATATCCACAGTCACCCACATGCGCAGATTCATTGCTCACACGGTCCGTGCGATTGTATTGGCGGTACTTGATGTGATTCATTGGAACAAAAGTGATTCAATTGGAACAAGGTATAATGCCTAACGCGTTTTGATTTTACATCATCTTCGGAGGCTACAATGTTATAAAGTGAGCTGACAACCGAACAGTGAAGTGGACATTTCTTCAGGTGGGACAAAAGCAGTGCTTTCACGATGCTCACCCTACCAGAATAAATTCCACATGAAATACACTGAAATAGGTAAGAAGCCTTACTAACCCCAAAGGTCTTCCACAAACAAAGTGAGCTGGTTTATAATAACAGGCTTGGCGGGCCTAATAGAGGACTCGTCAAGAGCGCCGACCTATTGAGAAACTCTTCTTCGTGATCCTTGTCCAATCCAATAATATAGTCGATCAAGCCATCCCTCTCGAAGGATGCTTGATTATTGAGGAGGGGGGTTCTGTCCAAACGCGGTCGCCTTCTGATTTCGATTTCCTCTTGAAATAATATCTTCCTAGAAAATCCCTTCCATAGGTCTCTTCCCTTCCATAGGAAATCCATGCATAGATCAATGTCTCCCGTCTCGGTAAATCCACGACCTTCTATGCTCTTTGAACCTCTCATAAAAGGACCGGCACGTGGATCTGACGTAAATGGCTAAACCATCCGGACTCCTTGGTATATATAGGTCATGTGGTTCTTTTTAACGGGATTCAGGACAAACTTGGCTTTGTTCCTTGTTCACGGAACCAAGTTAGATATCCGATAGATATTTTGTTCACTGCAGGTGAACGTGACATTTTTCACAGGCTTGGCACGCTGATCCGGCTTGGTGTTCATTACTCTTCATCATTGATCATCTTATCGCTTCAAGAAACCGTATGGTCGACATTAACCTATGCATGGACACCCTATGGAAGGGAAGAGACAGGGACAAGATATTATTCCATGAGAAACTCGAAATCAGAAGGCAACAACGTTTGGACAAAACCCCCCCTCCTCAATAATCAAACATCTTTGAGAGGGATGGCTTGATCGACTATTATTGGATTGGTCAAGGATCACGAAGAAGAGTTTCCCAATAGGTCGGCGCTTTTGACGAGTCCTCTACTAGGCCCGCCAATTGTTATACTAAAAGGGACACTGTATACTAGCTCACTTTGTAACATTGTAGTTTCCGAAGATGATGTAATATCGAAACGCGTTAGGCATTAAACTTTTGTTTCCAATCGTTTCAGGTGAAGAGTTTCGATTCTCTGTTATTCTTTGGCCTAACAGTTGGCGGTTCCACCTTTTTCTAAAATTCTACCATGATATATACTCCGTCTCTCTATATCGGGAGAGAAACTCACATGACTAAAGCGATCTTTTTTGCAAAGAGAAATACATGCGACGGAAGAAAATTGCTCTGCAGATGCGCACAACTGACTTCTGACGTTATGAGCTTTGAAGGTGAAGGTCATCTTTCGCGTTCGGTGGGATAAAAATGGCTGGAGCTTTTCAAATTCCATTTCAGAAATGAAAAAAGTAATAAAAACACTTTTTTCATGTTCTGGAAGAAAAAAGACAAAGAAAAAACATGAAGGCAAAAATGTCTGAATATGTGACATAGGAAGGGACTACTTTCCAAAAGAGGTCACTTTTGTCATGCGAGTTTCTCTACCGATTTACAGAGTCGGAGTATAAGTCGAGATAATTGTTACAGTAAGGCCTAGCTATTGTTTTCAATAAAGAACCTTACAACCCTTTGTACAATTCGTGTTTGTGAAAATTGACGGACAACCACCATGTGGGACCATATTAGGCTTAGGGGGAAGTCATATGGTGCAGGTGACCGGGACGGCGGCCATCTTGAAAGCCGCCAGCTTGGATACACTGTAGGTTTTAAATGGGAAGGGGGTCACATGATTTCGGGATAGAATTTCCCAAGGAAAACAATGGTGCAGTCCGTTTGATCATATCTTAATTCATTCAACGTTACAGGCATTCCAAACGGCGATTCTCACTGTTATTTACCCTTTGTTGCATGTGTTAAAGCATGCCAATAACCACAGAGGAGAGGACAGAGTTGATAAGGGCATGGGGAGGGAGGAGTGGAAGGGCTGTGGCAGCGGAATTCAACCTGTGTTTCATGTTAGTGTTGCCCGGCTCTTGGATACCGTGTGGAAGACAAAAATCAGGGAATTTTACAAAATCAGCAAAAAAATGCGAAATAGGAACGAAAAATTTGAAAAATGTCAATAATATTCTATCAAGATAGATTTCTTTTGTTGTTGATGGTCAGGGAAAATTACGTGATCAACCGGGAAAAATCAGGGAATTTTACGAATTCGTTTTGCTAGACACCCTGTACGACTGAAACAGATGAAAACAACCGTAGCAAAGGAGGAGGCTCACGTGGGGCACCAGATGTAACAGTGAGCATCGCCATTTGGAATGCCTGTAACTGTTGAATGAATTGTACAAGGGGTGGTAAGGAACTTATGGCCCTCCCGGTAGAATTGTGCCGCTTGAGACAAAAAGAGGAACACTTAAAGAGTGAACATGAAAATAAAAATTTGTTATTGCTTCTTAATCCACCAGATCATGTCATTTATTATCAATATTATCAAATGAATTTACGTCATATTACAAAAACGGCCATTAATGACGATTTATGACGTCATTTTAGTTCATATTTCGTACAGAGAGTTGTCAGTAAACATAGAGATGGTCTTTTTTGCTATGCAAAATATTGCACCCCCTGTCCACGGTTTCCAGAAGACCGAATATGCTAAATTTGCTTGTATTTGGCTACAATTTTATGTTTAAACGCTATCTTCGGTATTAAACAAGACAATTTCATTTGTTAACGACCTAAAAGTTTAATTTCAATGCAAGCAATCCTTGCACTCTCGGCCATATGGCGTCTTTGTGCGTTTGACTTTTGTGTGATGTCACGAGACAACTCTCAATTGCAGCCATGGGTATCAATGCCTATCGCTGATTGGCTAATCATACAAATTTTTTTAACTTTCTAAAGTAAGGACAGTTGGCCATCTGTGTATTATAAATCTGTGAACCAGACTATCCAAAAAGTACATGCAAGCGGAAACGACCGATCAGAATATATTCCGACAGTACCACATGAGTAGTTGGCGACTTATTAAACAGGTCCTTACAATTGTTAAACAGGCTATTTGCAGAATGAGAGAAATCTCGCGTGTAGACTTGCTGCACATATAACACCCTATGAAGATATCACGATCGACTTTACTGATCTCTATACAGCCTACGTGAATCCAAAAAAGTCCAATAAGACGTGTGTCTATTCCTATTATCTTACACAACATTGACAAATAAGCCTGTCGGGCCTTCAAATTAACTAACCTAACGTAAGTGCAAAGGTGATGAAAGATTCATGCACTGAAGTTTGGAGTCAGTTCCAAATTTCCAAATTTTTGAATAAAAAATTTATTTCACTTACAAAGTCAAACAACTTCATTAAACAGGTTCCAATCTCGTATCTAACATGTTATTAACGTTTCAAAAAGACATCCTCGACAAACGATCTCGAGATTCCCGAAAATGATTGAATAATTTAAAAGGCAGAAGATTACAGCCTAATACCTCGATCTAATACGAAACTTCCGTTACTCTGCTAAGAGTAAACTCATCAATGCTTTCATCCATTTTGCAACGCTTCATTCGCTCAAAACTGTTTCACGCATTTCGCCAAGAAAACTTTTCAAAATCACGAGACAATATAGCCCTTTCTGAATATTCAACTAAGTAGTCCTGGCACCTTTTAACCCAGTCGACTCGATCATTGATTCATTAGGCACTTTCTCTGAATTGCGATCGTTTCGCTTCATTTCAACAAGGGCGGGAGGAGGCATTTTTCAATAATTCATTTCAATGTTACAAACCCTCGGGGCACCATCATAACGGAGTCATGAGCGAACATGTGCAACAGATATTCTAATAACAATAAGCGAAAACGGCTTGCGCTTCCAGAAGAGAATTGCCCTCCAATGTTTGCGAACCCTCCGGACGCGCACCTTTGTTTACCTTCGCTTATCTCAGCTTACCCAATGGAACTCCGAATATTGGTTGCAGTTCGCCCACCTCCTTTTGGATTCAACAACCACAACTAGTTTCGTTGCCTTCCTTTTAACAACACTCACTATATTCAAAATGGCCAGATTACATCCAAGATAGTCCCCACTTCCCTTTTAGCTATTTATACTGGCTGTACTGAAACAAAGAACTTGTCCATAATCACATGGCAACCAATTCCAAAGAACTGCTGCTGGTCGAATCCATGACTTCGTCTTAACCTTTGGCTGGAAGTAGATTGATCACACAAGCTTAGCTCCACAAGATCACTTTCATATCTTTGTAACTCAAATATCCATTTCAGAAATTAGTACCATATTATGATAAATGCTTCAATAATGATGGAAGCTATTTAAAAAGTAATTCAAGAGACTTAATTTCCGAATATGTCCTGTTTAATTATTCAATGACATAAACCGCAACGAACTTCGCCCTTAAGCACTTCCGACAGACGAAGGCCAACTGACATCCTCCTTTGACGGAAGAGGCGTAGCAGGCAAGCCAACTTCCAAACGAACTCTAAGATAAACTGACATCAGTCTCAAAACTTAGTTACAAACAACCTCTGACTTTCTGATTGGGAGGTGCGAAGCGCACTAAATCACGCGCAGAGTCTTCAGGAGCCCCGTTTCCAGGAGCTCGTTGACGAGAAGATGACAGTGTGCGATCGGCTCTTAACGACGTCAACCCCATCGAACAAATTAATTTCCTCCTCCTCCTCCTGAGATGAACAATGTCAACGCACTAGATGAGCGACTTTAATTGGGGCAGCCAGTTCCTATTAGAATTATCGAGGTCCTGATTCTCCGCAGCCCCGTCGTCATGGTGACTAGTGGGCGTTCATCTGTTGACCCCATCTTGACCCTTTATCCCTTCTTCTAATCCTCACCTCTTTCACTGGCTCGTTAATTAATTGAGCGCTCTAACATGGGCAGGGGGGTTCTGTTTTAAGTTATGAATACCCTCCTGGAGAAATAGGGGAGCATAATGAGATCACGAACTGAATGAAGGGGGTATTTACTGTCAATTAGTTAATAAACTTGAAAGTCTATGGATGCTGTCCCATCAAGACAAAAAACATGCCAATTTCGAGGACCCACTAAATTTAATCTTCGCTGCTATTTTTCCAGTTAATCTACTGCTCGTTCACGGACCCAGGCAAGAATGTCACTCGGAGAAAAGGCATAGACCTAGGCTTTAAAAAAACTCTCCAATCCATTCACATACAAGAACTCGGGTCTACACTGAATGATCACTGTACACAAATAGCGCTTATGTATGGCCAGAGCACATATGCCACAGGATAAAGACAGAAACTGCTTAACCAATAGCGGATATATTCAAACTCGGCACCAGAAGCATCCAGCCCATCCCTTTTACTACCGAGCCAAACCATTGAATACAGCATCCAATGGTTTCCAATAGAAATCTACTCGACATCTGGACGTCTTGAAGAGATCTAGACATTTTTAAATGGTCCATCTCGGATATTGGGTATACACTGTGTCCTATGAGATTGCTTTATCCGGTGTCTACTGGGAACTCAAACCGACTCGCAAACACAGCTCTGCCATTTGAATTGCCAGTTCTAACAATTCTTTAGCACGCTTGTAAACATGCTTGACCATGCTGTTACAATGTCCGAGATGGCTCAATAAGAGAAGCGAAGAGCTGAATTTTCGTGATCCCTGGTTGCATCCTTTTTTTTGCCAAGCCATTGATTAAAAAGGGCATTCAAATTTGATCTGGACAGTGATGTGTCGACCAAAGTGGAACAACGAATAATCATCAAGTTCCTTTACAACGAAGGCGTGAAAGCATCTAAAATTAATCAGATATTTCAAAAGCTTTCACCGAGTCATGTTTGTCTCGATCATCCGTCTTTGCTTGGTGCCAAAAGTTTGAAGGAGGGTGTGACGTTCCAGTGTAGGAGTCACGTGTGCTGATGGCAGGACTATATTAAGTTGTACAGTAGAAAATTAAAAGTTGTTATTATAGATTTTCTGCAGTGTTATATTAGTCTTACAGTAAGTGTGTTCGTTGTACGAGTGGTATTGTTTGTAGTGCGTTAAGTTGTTTTGTTTATTTTGTCGTTGAGAGATATATATGCCGTGAACGATCGTTAATAATTCTCTGTTGGAGCTGCATTGTTAATGTGTTTTCCGGGAATATAGCTCAGCTTCCAGCGGAGGATTGTTGCGATCGTTTTCGGCGAATTTGAGGAGCGTGTTTTGCCGTTTTTGTTAAGAATGAGAGATATTCCTTGTTCAGCGTTAAAAAAACTAACACGTAATGAGAGATGCCTTTTTGCCTTTGGTGTTGGAGACGTTCGAAATGAAATGACAAAAATGTAACTGAAGTTGTTGTTGCTTAAGAATTAGTCATCGGAGGTTTATATGAAAATAAGACTGCAATAATTATGGAATTCGATATCCAATAACTGCTACAAGTCCGTCAAGAACAGGAACGTGAAAAAGAGGAAAGAAACAAGTAAAATGTCTTTGAAAGTATAAACTGTTTTATTGTTCGTAATTATTATGCATTTCTCCTAACATGGTTATTCGTCCGGCCACTGATCGTACGAGCGAGATGAGAAGCGGACCATAATTCATGATGGGACCTGAGCAGTACGGCAAGCATCGAAGTAACTGAGCGTTCGATCCCTATGGCAAAATTGGGAGCGACAGGCGTGGGACATGGTAAAGCAGCGTGATGGCAGTGTAATATGAAGTTCCCGGGTGAGTGCGTCACGGAGGTACGCCCAGACTTTGCATACTACGATTGCGATTACCTCGGAGTCACGGTTACGTTGTATTGGATGTAAGGAGACACTCACGGACCTTGTTTTGTGTTCAAAGCTTGTCAAATTAATGTTAATCAGCAACTGCTTAAGATATAAGTTTAACTGTTAATTTTTATTCTTATTAAGCACCTGCCCATCTCAATTGGGAATCAGCAAGAATTTAGTTATGGGTAGTGTGGATTAGTACGACTAGCAAGCTTGACTGGCGCAACAGTAATGCACGCGAGCGCATATTACTATAATTTTAAAAATAGTAGCGCACGCCGTCATTGAGTAGATTTAACGGGCATCTACACTTGCCAGGAGGGGTCACTGTTCCTCCCCCCTTTCTAGGTAAATAAAGGAGGGGCATTGCGCTAGTAGTCGCAAAAGAACGGAATATTTGATTCGGAAGTATAGGTCTCCCTATAGCGTGTGTCAAGCAAGCGTAGCCATCATAACTACAATTACTTGTAGCTGCAGATTCCCTGTTATTAAGGCGAGAGTGCCGGTTGGATGATTTAATTAGATTGAAAGGCCTTAGCCTTGAGTTTAGTTTTGAAACAAAAACTTGTTAGATGGGGCCCATTAGTGGTAGAATAGTATATAGCGGTACAATGTATATTTATTATGGAATAGGTATATAATTAAGCTAATAAACTAGTGTGAGCATATATAATTACAGTAATATCAGGTGTCATTTCTTGTTTTCGGTCTCGAACTCTTAGCTCACGCCCACCCCAAATGCTGTTCATCGAACACTAGGGCATTATCGGACATATTGCGGGGGTGGGGGACGCTACAAGGGAGAGATTCCACCGGCAATGAACCTCATAAGGCAAGGCCACAACTGCTGTCAATGACGGCATTATCGCACGAACAAATGGACTGATAAGGGACAACAGGCGGATTCATGTCCGAGAATTGCCTTCAATACTGAACATCAGCACAGGCAGTGTGGAGACCATCATCCACGATAAGCTGAAATTCTACAAGATGTGCCAGACGGGTCCCTAAGGAACTCTCTGAGGATCACAAAACCACCCGGGTGGAAATCTGTTCCATGCTGCTGCAGCGATATGACAGGGAAGGCGACAGCTTCCTAAGACGTGCTGTGACCACCGACGAGACAAGGATTCATCACCATACTCCTCACAGACACACCACTACCCAAGAAATTGAAGATGACACCATCGGTAACGTGCGATGATGCCATCATTCTAGGACATTAAGGGTATCATCATTCATGATAATTTTCTGGAGGAATGTCGAACCATAAATGCACCCTACTATTGTGACATTTTGAGGACGTACCCGGAGCCGGCAGTAAGGGAAAAGCTACCAGGACTCCTTACCAGTGACGTTTAGTTTCTGCAAGACAACCCCAGACCGCACACAGCCAAACTGACTATGGACACACTAACGGAACTCAAATGGGACATCTTACCATATCCTCCATATATCCCGGATCTCTCTCCTTGCGACTATCACCTTTTTGGGACCATTGAAAGAGTTCTTGGGAGGGCAGAGGTTCGGCTCCATTGAGGAAGTGAAAAAGGCTGTCCTGACGTGGTTTCGAGATAAGCCTGAAGATTTCTATGGAACCAGTATCCAGATGCTCCCAGAGCGCTGAAAAAAATGTGTAGAGAAGCAAGGAGATTTCTTTGAAAAATAACTGGTATCTGTGTGGTTTTATTGTAGTTTTCTGATTTTATAAAAATTAAAGTCCATGTCAAATTTGAACGCCCCCTCGTATTACTTTATAATTGAAAACTACTGGAGAGGACACATAAACTTGCAGTGGTAGAACACAGTCTTAACCAGGCTGGTCTTTCAAAGGCAGCATACCAGAGCGTTCCTTAATGTAGTGGAGGGCTTACAACAGTAATGTTTTCCATAAACTCCAGTACAGTTTCCCACGTAATATTGTCTTGCCTAGTACAAGGACAAGCTGGAATGAAATGATCTGGTCAGCCCGATAATGTGATATTCTGTAGTTGTTTCTAAAGTTTAGTCTTAGTCTACTGGCGTGATTCACAAAACCGTAAACCCCTACTTCTCTTTGCTAAATTAAATGTAGGTCTGCGGGGGTTTGTTTTTCAACAGGTAATATGCCTGTTCCACAAAATCTGAGCTTTCCTTGCTTAGTTTGTTATTGGACCTAAAAATTCCAATCTCAATCTCTGTGATGAATTAGAAGACCTTCGAGTGCGAAAAGCATCCAGAAACACGTTATCGACTGATCGATAGTTTTAAAAGGGATTGTACTGGCAGCCTACTGAGACACTAGAGGCGAGTGTGCCACGACGCAAAACGTGTCGCCCATTTGCTTTGCCTTCACCTTTTAAAATTTATTTAATTTCTATTTTTAGACGAAAGCGATTTCCTTCCTTCCTTCCTTCTACCTAAACACCGCTTCGCTACGCCCCCTCCCCCAAGCCGACTCCGCATAATATGTCAATGTACATTATGCTGATGAATTGCTAATAGCCAATTTGCTTTCCATACCTAACGACCTGAAGCTGCTGGCATTCAAGCCGAACGTCCGCTTGCAAAGCCATTTCTCCTCAGCACAAAGGATAAAAAGGGACCAAAGCAACCCATTCACCTCAACAGGTAAATCGATTGATTAACAAACTGAAAATTCCATATGTCCCTCCTCAATGCGGATTAATAAAAGGTAAAGAACTACTCTTTTGCTTGAAAGAGCTCTCAAGCATTATGAGATTACACATTCCCTATAATGCCATAATAGTCTGCAGAGGTAATGGCAGTTAGAGGTAAGACATATCGTTCGTGTAATTGTGCTGATATTCCTCCATCCTCTATGGATAGATAACTCGATCCACTGAGCCAAAGAAGCCAAAGAATTTACTGACCTGGCTAGAATTGCCTTGTGTAACACCAGCGTAATTCAAGGTGTATAGACAGGCTCTTTAGCTTCTAAGGGATCAGAAGATTAACCAGAATGTCCCTGTTAATACCATGTTCCAGTATACAACGAATCACCATGACATCGCTTATAGCATCTATGAGAACCGGTAGCAATCCAATGGATCATTTACTTCCAGTTGATTTCTGCTGATGGGTGGCGCAGATCTCAAGAGGCCATGGATATCAACTATCAGCAAGATTTGTTCCATACTGGTCTCCGTATGCTCAAATGGCACCGCTATGATAGGACTATGCACTCCAAGAACTATAGAAAATACCAGCAGAACAATACACCTGGTCTTCAAGGAACCAGGAGTTTTTTTCCAGGAATTCTTTGACAGATATCCAGAAAAGTTCGCCCAGTATTCCCAATCGCGAAATCACAGGACGTGCAGGCTAACATTATACATACAATGAATGGCAAGGTCTATATTCCGTCTGATGTACACAAATAAGCTGCCTACCCTTAATAATCACTGGTAGCTTCTCTGTAAGACGCAGTTGTTAATACAGATAGTTAGCTGATTTAGCTTTGCGAAGCTTTTTCTACAAGTATTAGGGATATTTATGACTAAGTTTTTATTCTTCCTAATTATCTTGTATGATGGCAACACTTC
This sequence comes from Rhysida immarginata, assembly GCA_023313115.1. NCBI lineage: Eukaryota > Metazoa > Arthropoda > Chilopoda > Scolopendromorpha > Scolopendridae > Rhysida > Rhysida immarginata. Next base: position 1,769,375 of record JAHWFO010060774.1, read on the forward strand.
TGCAGTATACATTTTATATTATTGTATTGGAAAAAAACAATGTTAGTAACAAGCCACCACCTACTGAGAGAACTGCACACGTATTTCAGAGAACACAAATCTGAACAAACCCCCTCCCCCGAAAGTACGGATGAAATATGAAGCGCGAGCTTTGTCTCCATTGAAAACAAAAACCCTTAGAAAACGGAAGGATAAGGGAAGCGTTCGCGGGAAGATCAAAAAGGAAGAACCCCCTCGCATACCCCCCTTTCTTTCAGTTCCTCTTTGGTTATCTCTTAAATTATCTCATTCACGGGGCGATGAAAACAATCACGGGCGACGAGTCCTCAGGACGGACACGGAGACAGGCCGTCGTCTCTTGCAGGAGAGCGACGAGTCCCCGCACAATTACACGTAATTGTAATGAATGCCAAGTAAATTGATGCAAACGAGAGTGGGGATTTTGAAGGACTCGACGCTCAAGGAACCAATTTCCACGCACACACAGACTCTCTCTCGCTCTATCCATCACCTCGAAACGAAAATAATGGGCGCTTTTTTTTTTACCCCATTTTAAGACAAAGGACTTCGGAACGCTAATTCTACCTAAAGAGCTTCAACGCATGTTTAATAGAATGTTGGAGGTGTCAACTATCATATTGTTCAGTCACTTGATAGGAATGAGTAACCTAACTCCAGTATTATATAAACAAAGATCGTTGAAATGTTTGAAGAAAACAGTATCAGCAATGAAAGCATGCTGCAAGTTTTAAATTCCCTGCATTCGTGTGTAATTGCAAGGTATTCCAACCATGCGCACCTCTGGATGCATTGTGTGTACATTTGCGCACTGGAGATGCACAGTCGACTGGAGCAGCATTAAATCGCTATTTTCAGAGTTCTCAGAGCCAAGTTCGACCCATGTATGTCCATTTGCCTTTTCTTACGACCTGCATTAAATTTTGGTAGAGATCTTCCAGAATTTTCTTTCATTCTACCCAAATAGGAATTAGTATTCGCTCCAATGCATCCCAAGGTGTTTAGGGACCTGCATCGGAGGATGTGCAGATCAGTCCGTTTCTTAAACCACTGCCTCCTCAAACCAATTTTGTGCACACCTTGCTCTGGGACACGGAACCTGTCATATTAAAATAGGAACAGTTCAATCTCGACCTGTTGTCATAATGTTGTCAGTACAGAATTATTCAAATATCAAGGTAAGTTGCAAACGTCCCTGCTACTGGAACGACTTGGCCCAACCAAAAACCATGAAAATAAGCACCATACCATGACATCGTCCTCCAAATTTCATGCATGACAATATACAAGGTGTTCCAGATAACTACAGGCCAGTATAACGGGAAGCCTACCCGCTCGATTGCAGGGGCCGGCTCGGTCGATTGGCAGAATGGAGGGAGATGAAGGTGGCCTGCAGCAGCCAGCAGTTTCCACAGTCGGGGAGGGGAGATGAACGTCAAAACTGTCATGTTTTTGATAAAAATTACCCAATTATCATTTGATGTCGAGCCGGCCCCTGCAATTGAGCGGGTAGCCTTCCCGTTATACTGCCCTGTAGTTACCTGTATCTGCAACACCTTGTACAATCAGATAACAAATACGAGGAGGAAGTCCAGATAGAAAATGGAACAAACCTTAAACCAATAATGTCGTTCTCAATGTGACAAGTAAGAGCATGGTAGCGCTGGAACGAAGTCACTAATGTTTTGTGTGATAAGATGTCAGTACACCTAAAGTAAAAAATTTACTGGACAATGCTACGCCCAGTTGGATCTCAGTGTTGGTCTGCACAAAATAGCTGAAAGAAGACTCCATACCATTGAAATGCGCATGATTCGATGGACTGTAGGGATCTCCTTAAATGACCACTTTAGTAATGGCACAATTAGAGGACAGTGCGCCAATCAACGAAATGATACGAGCAGGATGTTTACAGTAGTACGGCCACGTAAGACGAGTGGCACGAGATGGATGGAGCATTGGAAAGAGCTACCAAACTAGACGTCTGTGCTCTTATAATGCAGCATTCACATATCCGATCAGCGGACACGGCTCCTGTGGGAAAACGCTAGGGAGATGAAGAAGTGCATTCTCTACCTTCTCAATGCATTTGCGCCATCTGGAAATGCTGGATTCCAGTAGAATAAAGGGTTTTGTCTTGTACTCGCAGAACCGTGACTGATGGACACCTGACGCCATTTCCACAATTGTGATATGGAAATTTTGCCGAATCCGATTGTCCACAGCATACAAGTTCTCAACTTAATTGTATGCCTGAGTCTTGCACGTACAATCTTCAAAGTACACCTTGGGTATGGACTTTTGTTGGGTTCTCACTTTTAGCGTGTAAGAAAGGGATGAGTGGCCGTACTTCTTCCTTGGAATAACTTTCAATCCGGCGGCCATTTTGGAGGCTAATGCGTTTTTTGTGACGTCAGAGACAAATGCAATCCTCAGTGCGTGCGCTACATAGTGGCGGCACGAAATTCAGACTCCTCATTTATCATTAGTCTCACTTTATACGAATTTTCTAATTATAGTTACTATATTTTCTAGTTATAGTAACCCTCTTAGTTACTTTGCACTAAACAAGGTTTAGCGAGGACTCCTATTTGAACTAAACGATGAATTGGGACGAAACAGGAACTATTTCGGGACACTTGGTGCGATCTATTCACGAGCGGAATTCATTTTTTATGGGGCCTCAGGAGATTATCCTAATACGATGCTGATGATGATGATGCTATTGATGATGATGATAGGTTTTAGAGACCTTTAAAATCTCTACTTCCGCAGGGTTTCGTTAGCGCTTATCCCCTCGGTAGCAATATTTCCACGTTGTTCACGCGCAATAATAACAACAGTAAATTCTCCTTCGGATATAATAGAGTTGTTCCTCTTATCGGAATTGCAGGCCATTATCAATTAACTAAATTAACTCCCTAATAACTCGCGAGACAGCGAAATAAATCAACGACCCCCAAATCCGTCTCGCGATGGAGGACCCGATAAAACAGGAATCGATGAGGTTCAAACCGGAAACGAATTTCTTGGTACGTACACGATGGAACTATCAGAATAAATTATAAATGGTCTGAGTTTCTGAGGGTAATATCTAGGGGGACTAGTTTTGGTAAAGTTTTCGTGCTGCGATAAGAAGGGAAAATTCCTTGTGGTCAGAACGGCGCCTCGACGAGGGAGTCCTTCTCGTTGGCTGTCCATTCCTTTTACTTTGACGTTGGAAGAAGGGGATCTTCCCCTACGGGAGCCGTAAACTGATTAGCTTTCAGTCCTCGTTAGGAGGCAGTCGAACAAGGCAATAATGAAGATTAATTGAGGGATAGGGGTCTGGCAAGAAACGCTACTATTGCTCAAACAACAAATAGATTCTTAAAGCAAAGTGATTAACCCTTTCATGGGGGTCTTTTTAATGCACATGATCACCTAAAAAAAAGCGAACCTCTTCTCACGTGACTATTCTTCAAATTAGCATTTCCTTCTTAGGGAGTGTTAAAACACCGTCCATAGATAGCGCCGACTTCTCATCGATTCCAGCGCAGTTTTTTTCCATCCTCCAAAAATCAGTGACCTGAAAGACCCCAATACAAACTTTTATCGCTCTAAGGCTCCTTGGAACATGCTCAGAATTCGTGTTCACGTCGCCAGTTTCGCTTAAAGGTCAAATATCCTCTTAAAAATCGCTTTGCACTTGAATGCCACGCGCAGAATGGGGGGTTCACGAGAAAGGGGTAGAAAAATCGAAAAAAAAAATCCATCAAGGTTTACCCGAAATATAGAAATTCAACGCTTTCAATACTAATGGGCTCACTTAGACACGTACACAAAGCTTCGCTATCCGAGGTTTGTTTAGACCACCTTTAAGATACTAGAAGCAATTACAACGAATTCTCATAGAGAATTCAAGTCACAGCTACATAGCAAAGGTCACGCGCCTCTTATAGCTGGCAAATGAAGACCTTCGCTTTAAATTATCACAAAATTACCAGATCTACTCACGCATACACTAAAGACTCGTTTGAAACCGACACCTGTCTAATATCTATAAACCGGTATGTCCATTTGATAAAGTCTCTTCTTTAAAAGCACCCAGCTGCTAACAACGTCGTTCTAGCACATTAGCACATATCATACAAAGTCGATATACCAGGGCACACACGTTCCTAAATCCGAGCCAGATCTCTTGATAACCATTCAGATGCCCCCAGAAGCCCAGAAGTGAAAATCGAACAGGGTAGCATCAGATAACCACAGAGGTCATGAGTCATGACCCATCTAGGCAATAGGAAACTACCTATTAACCGATTGGTAACTCCGAAGAACCATTAGCTTAGAACCATAAGTCCAAAAAGGGATGTCATCAGTACTTATATACGAATCATACAGTACTCGATGTTGAAATCAGTGGTTTGAGCTGGACAATCAAGCTTTGATACAGGAAGAGCCCTTCAGAGTTGTTGCTAGAATGAAGGAAGCGTATAATTGTCCAGAAATCCAGATAGCGGTGAATGTTCACGGAACGGCCATCCACGAATACTAGACCTCTTTTGAGAAGCAAGATCACACCATGGATGTCGTTCTCTTGCAGTGTTGCCAGATGGGGGGAAACCCCCCAAATCTGTTTTTTTTTCAGTCTTCAGGGGTTTTCTGGGGGGGGGGG
>JAHWFO010060774.1:1774149-1802022 GCA_023313115.1 Rhysida immarginata
GGGGGGGGGAAATTTTATGACCGGGGGTTTTATGACTTATAATTGGCTTTCTCGTCAAACTCTGACGTCATGATTGGCAGACTGATTTGCTCCAGCCAATGGATGTGTAATGGCGCCAGCCTGCACTGCCAATAGCAGTGTTTCCATTAGTATGGTGATCGTAAGTTGGTTCTGAGTTATTATAAAAAAGGGGGAGGCACGGGGGAGGGGGGCAACTATTGATAGCAATTAACAATTCACATCAATAGGCTTAACGGGTCTTAGATATTATTAACAACAGGCCTACAGCAGTTAGTTACTTAGTTATTAATTCTTATAATCGTATCTCCTTTAAAGGTCTACTTCAGATCTATTTAAGGTAGCCCTTCAATTTGGTAAAAATCTGAACATGTTAAAGTGTACAACAAGAACCCAAAAAAGCGCACAACCAGCAACAACTTTTCAGAGACGTTTGCTGCTGTAATTCCCCTGCGTGCACGTTCAATTTTCATTACCAGAACAGATGTGCTTTCCAACTTATCGGGAGTAATCTATAAGAACATAAAAAAGGAGCGTACAAGGGATCCAGAAAGAAGAGACAAAAAAAAAAGAAAAAGAAAGATTCCTGAAAAACAAGGAAAATAAAAATTTTTTCACTTTCTCCTCCATCATCCCCACACACCCCTTCTTCCATTATCTATGAGCCTGTTTTGGTTGGCTGTTATCTACATATCAACGAATACTGAAAAAAAAAGCAGGAGAGTGGTGGGATCGTCGGCACAAGTGTCACTTTGTCACCCGAACCCCGGTCCCTATGGCCCCCGCTATCGCTCCTGAGCGTCACCAAATTAAAAAGCGCGGACGTCGAACGCGTCACTCTCAATGACAGCGCCGTGGGATTCAGGGTCGGGCGTGAACCGCGCACGCGCACCGATCGCCGTTCCCATCTATCCATCATTGACAGTGGGGTGGCGCTTTTATTGCTCTTTGCTCTCAGTCTCATCCACCACCCTTTCCAATACATTTATTTGGCGCAGCAGCTCAGGTGCTCATTCCAGAATGTGATAGCATTTGAAACTGAATCATTAGCTCCAAATAATTCCGATCAGGTCAGTATACTCAAAAATTCAAATGACCACCAGATGCTTCCTCTGCATTTTTCGCGTTTTACTATTTAGTTACTTCAATTCGCAATAGATAGCTTCTTCAATACTACGAAGTAATAAAGAATCTTAATATTGCGTCATCTTATGTAGTGCGTTCTCTGGCGAGTGCCTCTAACCTTATTTACGCTTTCGCTGATGTCATAATGTGAGCGCAGAAGCTTCGAAAAAGGCGAGTCGGCTGGAAACTCATTCCAAGGAAGAAGTGCGGTAACTCATCAGATTTTTATACGCTACAGGTGAGAAACCAACAAAAATCCACTGAGAGGTGTTTACTGAAGACACTACACTGCAAAATTCAAGCCAATCAGAAGTCAATTGAACTGCACTGCAAATTGTAGCAGTTTCTGCTGTTGCACTTTTGTCAGTGCAGTGAACATCCGTCTTCTTCGGACTGCTCATGCACGAGAGAGGTTGCTGTATTGTCATTTCGACACAATTCTTGGGAGCCCCATAAGAGTGTCATTTAGACAGTGTCGTGATCCACAATTTCCATACCGTTTATTCACAATGATATCGCTGTCCAGTCACGGTGCACATCAATCACAGCAGTGGGTGAACACTTTATAAATTGCACATAAAAATATAAAGTGCCATCTTCATTCGAAAGCATTTGTAGATCTGGTTGGTGAGCTGCAAACGTTGCATAAAGTAATAATAACAACTACTACAGATTCCCCTCCCCTGTTATAATCTGATATTGCCCTTGTTAAATTAGCGAAAACTATAAATAATCAAAGCTACCCAGCCGTACCCCTAATGGTCATGTTTATTCATACATCATACCTTCCATACCTACCAATCGAGCTCGTGCCACGTACACTTTTTTTAAATGGGCTACGCGCTACTCGCGGTAAAATAAGAGGTCGTTGTGATGTCGCTCGACTGTGTTTATAGAGGGCGATTCCTTAATTTTGCACCAACTTCATTTTTGTTTTATTACAAAAGTATAAACTCTAGATTCCAAATTTTTTTAAACAACGCGCATCACCATGCTCTTTTCACGTGTCACGTTCTCGACTTCAAAATTACGACAAAGAAAAGACTAGCAAGAGCAAATGGAAATCCCAAGTCAGGTTTTTAAGCGAGCAAGAAAAGACCGTACTTCGGAGGTAAAGCTGTTAAGAACCTTCCAAAAGATGATCCATAACATTATCCATCAAGATTTGAGAGCAAAAAAATTAGAAGGAAGACAAAGGTTCACACGTTCCGTTATGTCCACAAGAAGAATCGTAAAACCAACTCAAGGAAACTGTATCGTAAAAGCAACTCCCGGCTGGCCCCAATTCGGAATATGTGGTCACATTGGACGAGGCATACTTCTATTGTTAAAACCGTAATGGTGACAGAAAGATTCCCTACGTCCAGCCGAGTCAGAAAGCACCAGATGAATGGTTGGTGAAATGTCAGAAAAGTTGGCCTACCGGATTCATGATCGTTGGTGGAATGATCGTTGGCCGTGGAACCCTTTCGCGCATCCGAGTACCAATTAAAGTGAAAGTAAATGCCCAGTATTACATCCAGTAGGTTTTGAAACCGTATCTGGAGCAACAGCTTTCAAAGATGTTTCCAGATGAAGTGGACAAACGAAACTTACACCATGATTTAGCGTCCAGTCATAGCGTCAACGCAGCCAGAGCTTATCTTGAGGAAAACAAATTAGGAATCCAATACATCCCCAAAGAGATCATGCCTACCAAAGGGCCATACATTAGTCTAATGGATTTTTTGCCTTTGATTATTTAAAAAAACGCCTGTTACTGCGAAAGCCAGGACCATTGAAGGCCTTTGGAAAGTTCTCCAAGACGAGCGGTCGACTGTGCCACCAAGTGTTCGATCCCTGGAAACGCCGATGCAGAGCAGTTAACAAGCCACACGGAGAACATAAAGACCATACATCGACGAGTATACTTCGAGTCCAAAATTAGTACACAAACTAGTGCAAAATTAAGGAATCACTCTCTGTATTGTGAGTAGTTCTTCTTTAGCCTTCTTATTGGCCTTACACAATGCTTCTCCAATAGCCTTGCCTATTTTTAAGCAGGCCATTGCTTCTGTAACTACTCGTCAGCATAGGCACTCCGTAGCTCTTCACAAATACTTCGTCCGACCTCCATCAGGATTACAATTAGAGATACAGAGTACGACGAAATTTCGATGCGCGCTTAAATAAGTGGATGTGGATGGTTCAAATGAAAATTCAATGAGTTTTTAATATTTGAACACGTATTATTCGTGTATATCGTCAAATGTTCAATGAAGAGTTTAACAATCGATATACTGGCAGCTTATGAACACAGAACGTTCCAGTAGGCCATTGGCAGCAATAATTGGACGTTTGGGACAACTGCGGTAAACCTATCGAATCCATGTAAGATGAAAGGTCAGTCTTTTTTTTTACAGTATTTAGTGTTTCGAACAGATGACCTTTCTTGCAGTTGGGTGCAGCATCGGTCAAATTTTTTAGACAGCCACTGTTTGATACCCCACCATAATTTTAGCAACTCTACTGAACAAAAATTAAAAATTCGCATAACAGAGTTGAGCAAATACAAAAAGACGGCATCTATTGACAAAATACGACATGAATTCTCGTTTCCGATTACAAATCGATTTAGGAATCAAGCTCCGGGCAATCCTTTCCGCAAACAGGAATGCCATGCTTGTTTGTCATTAATTTCCAATGATCCCACTCAATTACTTCGACCAAACGAAACCAGTTTTTATCATAATTGCAGGATTTTAATTAAAACGCCTCATGAACTGTTCAACACAACAGCAGCTCACAGCTGCATGTACAGGGTGTGTGGACTAGTTACTCAAAGTAAGGCATCTTAGCATGTTCAATGTAGGATCCTTTCGTTGCATCAATTTAATATTAATGAACCCATTCCATATGCATGGAACCTTCCAAAGAGAGCAGCCGGAAGACAGTAGACCAATTTTAGTCCTTCATGAATAATTACCAAGCAGACCATCACAGAAAGACGAACGTGCGCGCACGCTACAGGAATTCCATATTTAAGACAAAAAAAAAATCTTAGCCCTAATTTTAGAAAATTTTTTTCCTTTATATCAACACCGATGGCAGCGCCACCAATCGAAAAATTTTTCCGCTACCATTAGAGTTCACGGTTGAAGAGAAAAATCCATTTCGTTTGCCGCCTTTCTCTTCAGTTTTTATAATTGATTAAAAGAACACAAAACGGTTGGTGGAAGTAGTGTGTGGAGGGTGGGCTACTGGAAAATGAAAAGGAAAAGAAAAATAATTAAATAAGAACCCATTCGCATAGAACCCCTTCTTCTTAAGCCTTTTGAATTTTTCTATTTCTTTATTTCTTTCCAGCGCCCTCTCGACGCTCCCTAACCTGGGCCCTCACGCGTTGCTGAATGAAAGTAATTTTCAATAATTATTTGAAGGAATTCCGAGGAGAGACTGGAACGAAAAAGGTTTCCTTCAACTTTTCTGCTCCCTTAGTCTCATTTAACCTCCTCCTCTTCCTCTAGGAGGAATTTTTTCCCGCCTCTCAAATCAATAAATAAATAAAAAGCAGCGCCCCTTGTACGTAGGGTACATTCTGGAACCGGAAAGAATCTAAAAACCAGCTTCGCTCTATTTACTCTTTTTAATGCCCTTCTTTTATAAAGGAAGTGCCCTCCAATCCCTTTATTCAAAGAACGTAGAGAAAGAACGGGAAAAAAGGACAAAATTACCCTGGACCACATAAGATGGAAGCAGAGTAAAACTGAGCAACAGCTTACGCTTTGGAAAGAGACTGTCATTCTTCAATGGTAAAATGTAGAATCATTGGGCGACCCCATCCTCTTTTAGACGCTGATCATTCCCCGCATAATTGCTTTTTCCAGTGAGTTGGCCCTCATAGCATAACCAAAATACAATCGAGCCACGTTACCAGGCACTGAAGAAGATTGTAGCCACGGACAACACAAGAAGCTTAGAACAAAAACTTTAACGAATCTTTACCAAAGTACTCTCCATTGGAAGGTTTTTTTCCCGGTCGATTCCGGAGACAGCCGAAATTACATCCATGAAACTCGAACCCCACAAAGCATATTTTTCACGCGAGGAAACACGAAGAAGTCACAGATAGCAAATTCTGGCGAGTAAGTTGGATGTCGCAATCCGGAGATGCGCTGCTCTGCAGTCCAAATTGCCCGATGAGCAGGAACGTTATCCTCATGCCACAACAAACTCGAAGTTCTTGGGTGCTTTTCTCGAACGTTTTTCAGCATTTATGGAACACACTTCATCACGTACCATTCTGCAGTGATAGTTTTGCCAGTTTGCAGGAGAATGGTTGCCACATGACCAGTGCAAGAGAAGAAGCTAGCAATATAACATTTCCATCGCTTCTAATACTTTTCAGTTTCTTCGGCGGAGGATTATATTTGAGCACCCACACTTTTGACTGCTTTTTAATCTCACGGTTATACTGATAAAGCCATGTTTCATAACCAGTAAGTATTTTGAAAACTGACCGTGATTCGCCTTATCGAATCTTTCGAGCATTTCATGGCACCACTATTATCTTTCCTCTTTTAGCTCTCATGTCAATATGTGGAGAATTCATCTTCATAGTTTGTTGAAGATGAACTCACGAAATGGAATTGACTGCTTTGAATCCGATGTGGAGTGACTCCTCTATCTGCTGATCAATGATACGCAGGTCTACCTTTATATTATGCTCTCTATATGTTTTCCGGATTGACTGCATCAGGAGAACGAACGTTCACTGCGGAGGTCGTCTTTCAAAGACTTTCGCTCCCTTCCAAATTCTCGATAGCAAATAATAATAATTATAAACTGGAGATGCTCTCCAAGCATAGGTAATGATTTGTGACATAAGCTTTCGATGGAGAATAGTCCGGGAAAGCTTCTCACAAAGTTTCATAGCTCTTCTTTGGATTTAGGCCCTTTTAGTCGTAGAAAATCATTTATCTCCACGTCTCTTGGAATTTCCATTTGAATTGCTCCTGCAGACCAACAACGCTTATTTCGAGCAACTGTTCAGTTTACACAAAGACCTGCAGGACAAAAAAAATTCTGGCAGACGTCATGTAAAGGATATCGGCACGTGTCACAGTACTTAAAATTGATGATGCATGTATAATGATCGTTCAACTACAAATTTCTGCAGTGGACCTCGTATCATCAGGCAAGAAGTACGAGGATGATGAGAAGCAAAGGTCATAACTGTTACACTGCTATTTCATTGAAATCAAAAATGCCCACCAAATTCTATAGCGCTTGAACGGCTGTTATTTTAATTGCGCCCTCCCCAGTGCTATACATGAAACAAAAATCAGAAGATATCAAAATAAAGCTTTATTTGCAGCAATACTAAACCTAACACTACGTTTCTACATAATCGCCATTGCTATTGAGGCATTGTCATAACGATACACAAGCTTTTCAATGTCGATGTTAACTCATCTTCCGCTTCATCACGGCTTGAAGTTACGTCTTCTTTTAAGCGCTTCATCAATTTTGGAAAAAGGTGAAAATCACTAGGCGCCAAGACGGGACTGTAAGGGGGATGGATGGTAAAAATGTCCCATTTGAAACATTGCAATTATTGTTGTGTAGGTGCAGCTGCATGAGGCCGAGCGTTGTCATGAATCAACACAATCCCTGCAGACACCATTCTCTTGTTTTGGATAGATTTTTTTGAAGTTACTTTTCTGTTTTTTGAAAGAGAATGCATGTGATGCCACTCCATGGACTGCCGCTTGGATTCAGTTATTAGCGGCAGATGAGTATAACATCGGCATTGAAAAACTTGTCTCGTTATGAGAAGTGCCTCAATAACAATAGCGATTATAAAGAAAAGTAGTGCTAGATTTATGATTTTCGCATATAAAGTTTTGTTTTGATATCTTTTATTTTTTTTAAAATACACACAGTCGTTCTTTACTTTCTGGATGACCCTTTACATACGAGCACCATTATCTTCTAATAATACAAATAAACTTTGATCCATTTGTCGAAGATTGCGTCGAGTGGATCCATGGAGCGAATATAGAGGTCGAGATGTTCGATTAGTTACCGTCTGGGGGATTACGGTATCAAGAAAATACAGGATTATTCAAAAAGGGTGGCGCAAAAGTAACGCTGATTTATTTTTTATTTAACTGACATGAAGTGATAGAAGAACTTCATAATTTCAGGACGCTAGATCAGCCTTGCCAGGAATCATGATTTGGCGATTCTGCTTTGGCCTCCGCAATCATCTTATTTAAGACCTTGCGATTTCGTTTTGAGGGACTACGTTAAGGATGTTGTGTATTTATCTTATTCTCACAACAACTATGCGATTAAGCATATCTGGTGCAGTGGTATTTAATAACCGAAGATATTTTGGGACGAGTCTGGGAAGAAATGGACTACCGTTCAGACATCTACCGAATCACCAGGTGTTTATATCCAACACATGTAGTGTTCAAATGAAACTTATATAGTTCTTCTCTTTTTTCTTATCAAATGGTTTTTGTATTTTAGATCAATAAAAATAAACGAGCTTTGCTTTTGAACCATCCTTTATGAATAACCTTGTTCTTGGAAATCTTGGTTATGTTAATATCCCATCTATCCCAGAAAAAATATATTATGAAAGTACCTGATCCGCAACGATGGAAAAAATAACCAAATCGGGCGAGAGTGCTCTTTAGTGTAATCAATGGACCCACACAATGCCTAGAAAACATATCATAGACAATAACACTGCCAGCTCATGTTCTTTCAACAATATTTGGGAGATGATGCTTTTCGGAGGTTTTTAGGACAACTATTGCAGACCCCTGGTTCATTTGGAAAGAGTTACTCAATTGTTGTGTTTTGTCACTCGTGGTCCTTGGTTCGAAACCAGATCGCAGAATTTATCCTTTCGCTTTTCATCTTAATATAATTCCCTTATTATGGTTTTTTGAAAAGGATAATCTCTATCTGAAATGTCAGCCTTTTGTCAGTGCTTTACTATTATGCGACTATTTTGTGTTCTTCTGGGTTTTTATAACAACAACAACAACAATAATAATTTTTTTTAATAATAATAATAGTGTAGTTTAATGTACCCATAATAAGAAAGTAATTGCAAAAAGTTTGAACGACCTTTGAATAAAGTTAATGGAAGCGTACTTCTGGGCAAGCCGTATAACAATTTTCTTGATGAATAATTCATTGCTTGTTGAATAGCAATTACCTCCCACGAGGACTCTATTTAAGAGACCTATATCAAAAACGACATACGACTTAGATATCTTTCGGTAATTATTAACAAAGCCATCTCGTTAAAATTTCAATAATAATAACTCCTTTATTGGTATTCACCAACCATATTTTCGATAATAACAACAATTCTACCGTTTAAAGACTGACACCATTCACATTGGGAATTCCTATTCCGTCTCGACTCCGTTTTAAAATCGCACAATACTAAAAACCTTCATTAGCATCGAGAGTAATAAACAATCCTTTTCGGTAATGTATCACGGGAAATGCAGCCCTCACCATCAGGACAATCCCCTTCAGATTTTCATTCCGCTTCACAAAATTTTATGTACGCGTTATTATTTTCCCTCCCCCGGAACGGAACCTGTAGCTGGACAAATAAGCTTGTCATAAACGACGCCCGGCTGACCAATTTCTTCGCGTTTCAAGCTCCCATTCTAGGCTTTATGGCAAGATAAGCTATGCATATTTAATGAGATAGTGCTTTTGAGCTTCAGCCTTTAAGAGAAGATATACTGGTCGTAGAATTCATGCGCGGTCGTAAAAATCGGGTTTTGCTTATGGAACCCGTCCGCGTTCGCAACTGAAAACCTGGGCACGAAAAATCAGACAGCGAGCAAAACACATTATGAGGACTGTTTAGGTTTTTAGAAGGATGACAAACCACTGTTAACGCCAGTTTTAAAAACGGGGAAAAACTAAAATCCGTGATTTACTATACACTGAAGTACCAGAAATAGTGCACAATAGTCTAATATACAAGGTTGGTTCCTATAAAGTGTTGGATTTCTAGATTTCACAGATATGTTTGATAATGTTGAAATCCAACTTAGATGCAAAGCTTCCAAACTCAAAGATGAGGATTCCTCTAATCAAATTCCTCAAATTTGGTGACTGTATATGGAATATAGTCATTTTGGAAGAGGTTAAACCCGTAAGAATGACCACAGATAGTGTATACCATCTTTGAGGTTGGTAAACACACTAGAGGTCTTATTGAATACCACATATGGTTTCATGAGATTTATACATGTCATATCGCACCAGGCTAACCATTTTCAGTCAAGAAACGTCCAGTAGCTGTGTTCTCGAGTCTAGGCGAGGAGCATAACATTCTGTTATGCTTCAATTGATTTCAATGTTCCACAACACGATGTTATTTGAGATTGCAGTATTGCACACACATTTTACCTAAATTCTTGAGGTCAGGGAACACCCTTGTATTGTCGTACTCGAAAATCCAAACTTGGCCTCCAAAATGCTATGACTCAGCTCACGAGCTCCAACTATATTTTAAATCGTTCAAAGTCGCTTAAATCGTTCTCACGGCAGAAACATTTCTAGAAGCTTCCACAGGTGGCCTTAACACAATGTCTTTCGCATACATTGAGTGGCCAATTTATTATGATCGCCTGACGGTTTAAAGCAAATTAGCTATGCCGTCACACCTTTTCACTAGAGGGCCAGACTGATAAAGGAAAACCTAGTGCTTACGCTGGTAGTAGAAGTGATTCGTTTGTGAAGATAGAGTAAACAACGCGATTTCACAGATTTTAAACGTGTGATGATTGTAGGACCTTGGAGCCATGAAGTGAATATCAGGGAAACCAACACATTTGTGAAATGTTCAAGAGCAGCTGTTGTTAAAGAGATTAAAGACTGGACTGTAAGCCAAAAAACCGAGTCTCAAAGTGTAACTTGTGGTCATCATCGACTAGTGAATGCTCGGGCAGAACAGAGAGTGTTTAGAATTGTAAAAAGATAACAGAAGGGCTAAGTTCAGCAAATTACGGAGAAACTACCTATCAACATCTCATGGGAGTCCATGTCAAGAAAAACTGACGCGGAGAGGCAAAAAATGTATCACCATAGCAAAAAGTCACATGGCGTTATATGGCCAGTTATGGAGAGGTATGAACGGTTCGTTCAGAAATAGGCAAGGCTCAAGTTGCCAACGGCATTCATTTTTATCTGCAGAGCTCATAACAAACTCATCTGTGATCAACAAACTCAAAAAGGGTCATTCTTTTGTGGACATCCTGTATAGTAGGATACAGCAACAATAACCCAGTTTAATACATATTATCATTCCTAGCCTATTTTTTTTTGTTCAAAGCTAATTTCCCGTTCCAGTGAACTCCTTCTAATCGTCAATACTGTAAAAGCAAATTCGTCAGCATTGGGAACAATTGCCAACCTCCTCCCGATCGATTCCTGAAATGGATGTTGCCTCAAAGAAAAGACAAATTAATTTGAAAAATTCAATTTCCAAAGAAAACAACACCGAAGTTTGTAAAAGGGTCTACTCGAACAGGGGGCTCACTTTCCATTCATTTTCGTTTCTCCGGTGAACAGTTTTTCGTTCTTTCATGTCTCTTATTTTATTATTTCTAGGACAAAGGAATCATTGAGATCTCTATTTTAGATATTAACGGAGGCCAAGTTTTTCTGATTATATCTGCTAATCGTCCAATATTATATCCTTTAACCTCTTATACACGTTATTCACTTAGCAAAGTACTTAGAACGTAGAAGTCCTAATACCAAAGTCTGTAAGTAACCTGACTGTTGTAGACTCCTACAGTCATTCTACGAGGGCTGCTCAGAAAGCAATGCCCCAAATATTTTTTCTTCAGTCAATAAAATCCTCCTGGACTCATGAGATCAAATACCATTTAATATGGCCATAAAGATGAAGACTACCACATTATCAACTTGGAATAGTCAACAAAAATACAAATACAAAAATACAAAAATACCCCACCAAATTAGATCCCAACCTTTTGATTACAGTTTTGCTCAAAAACCCCGGCTCGCATTCCACTCGATCGCCAACTTAAGAGAAACGAACAGCAGTCGGACTTCTGGCAGAACGACTCGGATGGGCCGTGAGCGCAGGATGACGGGGGAAAGAAAAGAAGGGGTGGAGCAAAAAAAAAAAAGCAGCAAACACCCTTTGCGAGCAATCCCGTCCTTGACGACGAGGAAAATCCAATTTCTGGCCGTTAACGACGAAAGGCTTTATGGCTTGTTACTTTTCCGGTCGAGAAAGGCGTCTAGCACCACCCTGCAGCAGTAGTACAAAGTTCCGCCGCAGACACTCGATTGTTTTCGCATTCATGAAGGAACGGAAACAACCCCTTCCCACCTTTCGTTCGCGGCTCCCTTCTCCGTTGTTGGCGTAAAAAAGGCAATCGCCACCAATTGGAAGGCACCGCGGCCACAGTTAACGTTCGTGTGCATCAACATTTGGAACCAGGAGGCAATCTCCTCCCACGCACATTCTCTTATACCCCCCTCCCTTTAGGTATACTCTCGACTCTTATCCTTTTTATCTTCTTTATTCATCTATTTTATTTCCAGCTTTCACTGCACGTATACTCCGCCATATATTTTTTAATGTCCTAGAGCTTCGTCTACTTCTCCATTATTTACACCCGGCGACATTTGGCACCATCGCGACTGACAATAAATGTCAAGAATAAGGATCCTCGAGAAGAAAAATAAATTCCAAAATATTCATAAAGATACACGTGCAGTTCTAAAAACTCATCATTATACAAGAAATTGCTACCTCTTCCTAGCCATTCTACAGAAAGTGTTAACAACGCATGTCATCATCATCGTTCATGACATTTACATATCATCCATCTCAAATGATAGCAAAACCACAGATAACAACATGATTGACATTTTCAACAGATAACATATGGTTGTCAGTTTATAATACATGTGATAACGTAAACCGTCATTTTCAATCACGTGATTTCACTTATCTTTCGCTACATCTAACACCTTCACACACACATACATAGACTCCGTGGCTTAGCACAGCTCAGTGCATAGCCTAGAGATTCTCCTTTGCTGGGAACAGCAGGAAAAAGTAACACGGTTCTAGATCGGGGCTGTAAGATTTGTATGCTATACATTGCATTGCCCAAGTAAAGTTGCCACCAAATCAATCCGTGTTGGTTTCGCCTCTTCACACGACCAATCTTTCCACTCAATCCTGGAAATTACGGAATTCAGCAATAGTTGTGCTGCCCTTTTCGTGGCAATTGGGTGTTAAATTTCAGAATGATAAACGCCCAGACACCCAAGACTGTCTACATACTTGCTCCACGCAGCTTTGGCCACAAGATTACCATACTTTACGCATTCTGGGGACAAACGCAAAAATCCATGCCCGTGGCGAGATTCAAACTCGCGATCCGAGAATTGGGATGGATTCGAGAAAACCTACATTCGGCCACTGGGCCGGAAAGAGAATCTGAGATTTTCGCATTGCGTTGGCTTGTATTAGCTCTCGGGTCTCAGAATGAATGTCAGCACCATGAAAATCCCGCCAAATTTCCGACCACTAACAGCATCCAATTCCAAGCGTCGCATACAACATGCCTAATGCATACGGCATTGCGGAGGATCCATTGTAGATTCAGCACGTTCATAAAGCACAGGCTAATCAAAGCTGATACGAATATGAGAATTTGACTGGCCTATTCACGGAATATTTGTAGGATGAATTGAAACCTAGCTAAATCTACCACCCAAAATCAGTGACAAATCTGACCATTGCTCCTTTTGGAAGAATAGCGTGCACTTCCAGATATCGTAGTATATATAGAAGTACAAAAAATAGACTGTAGGGTTATCACAATTTTATATATCTACGGAAATAGGCTTATGATTCATTTCCATTCAAACGTTTTCCTATCTGCCTTAATCTTATCCAAAATCCGTTCTTTGAAATCTCCCCCAGCGCGAGTGGATAGATACCCTTGAAAGGTCAACCTGAGAGCGGAACGAGTTAAATGTGGATGGTGGTGGAAGGATTTAGGAAAAGGGAAGAGGGGGTAGGGAAAGGAAAGGAGAAAATGAAAACATCTGACCTAACTCTTCGGATAATACACGGTTGTGGTTGTACTTGAGAAACACTTGGATGGGAATCCGTTTCATAGAGCGAGGTGGGGGGGGGGGAGGTAAGGGAAAGAGTTGTGTTCTCGCCCTGGAAACAGTGCTCTCCTCTTTCGTTCGTCTCTTTTTACCCCCACATACCCCCAGTCCCTTTTCCTTTCCATCACATGTGCGCAGGCGCATTATTGACGGATGGTAGCGGTGCGGAAAAGGATGGGCTCACCCCCCAGTTCGTGGAAGCAGCCACGCGATAAGAAGCTTTGCCGCCCCACCAGTGAACGCTTTTCCAAAAAGAACTTCCAGCCCACATCCCTGGGTCTTACTTATCCCTTTCCCTTTCTATATCGGACTCTCTATTCAAACTGAGAACCAGATTTCGCTGCTTTTCCTTTTTTCCTTTCCAGCTTCTTTTTTACCCCCCTCTTCCTCCACCCCTTCCTTCTTCTCGCTCTTTTGCCGCAAACTGTGGCGGGAGGGAGAATCTTTTCTACTTAAGGATCCACCGACTTTGTAGCTGAATCGCCGTTGTTACTTTGACAGCCTGCGACAGAATTACGCTCGTGCAAATCAAAGCGATTTCGTGTGCAAAATTTAACAAATTTGGACTACGAAACGCTTTTCGCGCTTTTTTTTTTATTTTTTGGTTCTTTCCTCCGGGTGAATGCAAACACGTAATGAAGAGATCAGTTTTCCGTACAAAGGGAATCCGGAAGGAAGAGAAACAGGGCACAACATAAATACCAGTAAACATCTGAATTCTATCTTAATATACTGCATACCTTTAGTGTATCCTTAAAAACACATTACGTCAATCTCAGGATGATAATAAATAAAGAGGGAAAGCCTTCTGTTTCTGAGTCAAGATATGCAAGGGTTAATCAATTTCTCTAGGAAATTATATATTTCACCTAATCACCCCTTGTACGTCCTTACGCTAACGCGAATCAAGAGTATGCATTAGTTACCTATTATTCGTCATTTTCAAACTTCGATAGTCGAATCAAACCGATTGAAAATCAGGTAACGCACAGTTTAACTCGATTTAGCGACTATTTCCCGCATGCTATCGGGCAACTAGACTTGGATTGATGGCTGTAGCAGGAAGCTTTCTGCCCTGCAACGAAACTCCTATCGCCAACTCCTATACAATTTCTCAAGTTCAATTCTCACAGTTCATAACTTTCTCTTCAACCAAGAGTTCAGTTACATCTCGTTGTTTTTTAACGCAGTCCATTCACAGACCCCATTTACTTAGGGGAGGAAACCGAATCGAATCTGAAAACTTCCTTCTTTCGTTCCAGGTTTTTCCTTATAGCATTTTGTAAATTTAGAAGGTTCATGCAAGTTCCTCGAGGATTTCTATATTTACTCGAAACGACAGCAAACGGGCTAGTGTAATTGAAGGCATTGGGGATTATTTCAACAAATTCATGATGATTATAAAGTAGTATATATTTTGGAACCAGGTAGATGAAGAACTAAATATACTGCAGAAGTGTAATGGTACGATTCGTGATTTATTTGGTTAGGAATAACGATACATACAACAATACACTGGAACAACTTTTGGAGCCGAAGTTTGTTTCTCAGTCGTGTGTTCCAACAGGATTGAGCCACAATTTTTCGCGACTACATGAATCGTGATTTCCCGGTGGATGAATTGATTGAAGAATGTCAAAGACTCTGTGTCTCCTAGTCATCGGAACTGGCACCATTAGAGTTTTTTCCCTGGAGTTTTAAAGAGTCTCTCTGGACAAAATCCCCGTCGGACAAAACTTCCAAGGACAAAATACCTAGGTACAAATCTCCCATACGAAGCCTCAATAAAAGTTTCATCCGGAAATTTGCTGAAGTTTTCTTTGGTATCCTTTTTATAATTTTTCCTTAAGATTAGTTTACTGAGTTAATTAATTCAATGAAAAGAAATCATCAAACTGAATCGTTCTTCTTGCTGGAACAAAATTGAAACGTATGAACCGAAAGAATTAAACAAGTAAAGGTTCGACGAATTAATTTCTCAAAAGACTGTATTGCACAAAGTAATACACACAAAATATTGAGTGCTACATGAAAAGAACCAGAAACTGTCCACATTTTAGTCAAAACACTACAAATATTCAATGTGCGCCTCCTGGTCCGTCACACATAAATCCGCACGCGCGAAATTTAAATTCAGATATATTCTCTTTCGTTTGGTGATTGCTATGAACGAGTGTTATGAGCTATAAGACTTCAAAACCCGATGAATCATTTTTAATCACCATGTATAATAAACCGTACGAAAAATTGTTTTTGTTTGTTGGGAATTCCATGCTGAACAAATCTTTAATTGAAATTTTTCGTGTATCTGTTACGATTTTTAAGATACGATTTGAATGTGTCCTAATGTGCATATTTGAGATGATGAAAAGTGCACCATGGGATAGGCGACCCACTTTCTATTCATCAAAATTGACATATCTGCTTCGGTTACGAAAATAAAAGGAGGGGCTCATTTTTGTATCCACTCTGTATATAACAGGTCACAACATACGCAAACGCATCTGATGATTAGATAGCACACTTTCTCTAGGAGGATCTGGATCGATCACCTTGTGAGTCCTATGCTATTCTCAAAATGTACAAGGTGAGTTCTACAGAATCACTCTCTTTTTTTTGTAGCATCTGTCGCAATGATCACAAGACGATTTTGTGTTGCTCACTTTCCTCCAAATAGCTCTGATGACTTCTTTACTATATTAGCTCCAATAATTTGCTCAAAGTAGCGATTCTAATAATTTGTTCACTGGCAATTCCATTGCACTCCTTTCATAAATATGTAAATCAATTCACAGTTAATCTATGGTAACAGTCAGCTTATTTCTTTTTGATGTTCATTTCATCTCTCAAAACAAAAATGTAGAATATATCAAACAGGAAAGAAGGAATCTAACTTATGTTGGTTACGTCCATGTTGACACTATGCTCACATTTCACTTTTAAAATTTTCGATTACTAGGACTTCAATGATTCCAAATCTACTTAAGGAGTGCCCCCTTCTTTTGGGGTATTTCCAAATTTATGTGTGGTGAGATCTCTCATTCCTGATGAAAACAGAAGCAATAACTTATTGACTCACTTATTGCAGCGACTCATGATAGTTCTACCACAGAATAACATGTTATTCTGTGGTTCTACTTTATAATTGTCCGCTCTTCCCCTGATACTCCAATTGTGATCTTACACCTCGCCTCTCATCAGGATTTCTTAAATAGAGTGCCCACTTCCGGCCACTCACTTCCTCCACATAAATCGAGAGTAATAATCATTTTTCAACTGAAATGATTAAAATATTTCACCGTAAACTCTATTAATTCTAAACTGATAAAAGACTCTGTATGCATATTTTAATTCTTCATGAATTAACCAAGGATTCAAAAGACAACAATATTTCTCTTCTATCAAAACAGAGAAAGTACTTCTATGAGTTATATTACGTGTTACTCCACAATAACTCCTCCACAAAAGAAAACTTATACTATCCAATTTTAGAATATCCATTTCTATTCAATTTAAGAATATCCACTCAACTGATTTATTGAAAATCTCAAAATATATGCATGTCTTCTCAATTGTGCATCTTCTCTTTCTAAATTACTGTAATCAATAAAAATTCTTCTTTATCAACAAATGCACTAAAACGTTACATTTCTATTATTTTTATTAACCATTTTATTAACCTAACCAAATCTATCACAGCTGTACATGTGTCACGCCTTTCACGCAAGAGTTACGGTTACAATCTATGATCAGTTTACGATCCCATCATAAATGCGTATAAAAATTATCACAAAACTTAACCCTTTCACATCTATATTTCTCAAATACGCGCTGAAACTCCCATATCTAAAAAAAATGATATCTCATTCCTTTTAATATCCAGAAATTTTAATGTTCAGACTCCCCACTCCATATCACTTTCTTTAAGAATGAGCAGTGAAGGTCCTTTCATCAGACGAATCCTTATCAAAAGCGATGAGACGCCGAAGAAAAGGGCACCCCACGCGAGTGAGGGAGACATGAGTTAGAGGATAAAGCGTGGGTGTAGACATTGGGGGGATATTAAAAAATTCCACCGAGATCAATAGCCGACAGAATTATTGATGACTCCGAAATAGAAATTTGCTGAGGCCAACATACACAAGAAACGAGGGAAGAAAACCGAAGCGGCGTCGACCAATCATCATCCGCAGACCACAGAGGAAGAAGGAAAAACCGCTGCGCTCATAAATACTCGCCTACTTATACAAAGCCAAGCCCACTTTATTACAGAAAACGTCAACTTATTTCTACGTCACCTGCCTTTATAAATAAGGCACCACATTACCAATTGATAAATCGAAGGACGACGGATTCTTTAGGTTCTGTCAACTTGTGCTGATTGGAATAAAACTGTCATGAGTCCACGTCCCAAGACCAGATACTTTTTGTATATTAGAATATAGACGATAGGATAACAACATTGGGGTAAGATACCAAATAGAAATGCTGGATCCTCCAAGAACCAAATTCTAGGACTCAAAATAGGAAGCTATTGCTATAGCTCTGTAGTACTCCAAAACTTCCGCGATAGTTTTCTCTTTTCTCTTACATTATAGAAAGAATGCAAAAATTACCGTGTTAAAGAATTTTCTAATTTTTTGTTACACGAATGCAAAATACGTGCATAATATTTTTGGGTTAAAAAAATGTTTTTCGAATTTCTATATCATAAACGGGCATTGAAAGACACACACTTCATAATTACAATATTGCACTTAGTTATTGGGTTGTTTCATAATTATTGGCCGAAACAGCTAAGGCAGAGAGTTGAAGAAAAGCCAACGTACACATTTTCACCGGAAATAAAGCAACAAACAGCCATCGCTCATGTCCATGATGGAGACGACCACAAGTGCCTATTAGAAGCATGCGAATAATCAACGCCATGGAGAACGAAGTCCTCTCTCACTCTACGTATTCACAAGATTGTCTCTTTCACATGTCTCCCATTCGGATCACTTCTTGAAGGACTAGATTCACTCATCATGACACTGTGATTGTTGTCATCAGTGGTTTGTTAGATCACTTTGATCCGACCTTTTGCTACAGCGGTATTTTAGCACAGTGAAATGCTGCTGTGCATATCGCACCTTTCGAAAATCTAGTGAGCTTCGTTTTTTCATTTGTGACTTCAGCTAAGCTTAGACGAGCACCAACGATGAATCCCTTTTCGTAATTATTCAGGTCCTCAAGCTCATCAAGTACTGTCCATAGGACGAATCAGTTCTTCCGTAAAGGGGTACACGCTTCAACCACATGAACTCAAATTATTTTGCATAAAAACGATTAAAACAAATTTACATAAGTTTCAAATACGCGGACTGGCTAGATTATTATGACCACCCAATCAGAACGGCCTCGGTGGCTCAGTGTGTTGCGTGATCGCCTCTGATGCCCGAGTACGCGGGCTCGATCCCGGCCGAGGACGACGAGGATTTTTCAGGGGGAAATCCTGAGATCACGCACTTCCTTCGGAAGGAAAGTAAAGCCGTTGGTCCCGTGTAGTCGTTTGCCGGCTGCATGTTAAAGAACCCTTGCGAGGCAAAATTTGCGGCCCCTATAACGCCGTCCTGAAATGACCATAGCAGTTGAAAAAGGACGTTAATACCAAACAAACCAAACCAACCAACCACCCAATCAGTACTTCGTTGAGCCACCATTCTCCTGCAATACTGCAGTGATTCTTCTTGGCATTGACTCCATGAGATGTTGAAAGATGATGCGAGATTGAGATCTGGAGATTGTGGGGGCCATCTAAGCAAGGTAAAGACTCCCTCGTATTCTTGAAACAACTTCTGCATAATACGAACAACGTAGCATGGCGCACTGTCTTGTTAGAAGAAGCCATCTCTATTGGGATACGCCTTGATAGGATGAACTTGATCAGCAACGATACTTGGGTATGTTGTGCTATTTAAACGTTGCTTCACATGAATAAAAGGGTCCAATCATGCGAGGAAAACATGTCCCAAACCATAACACTGCCCCACCAGCTTGAAAGATTGTACTCATGCATGTGGGGTCCATGCTTTCATGCTTTTTCTGCATCTGCATGAAGCAATGACTTTTTTCCAGTTCTCAGCCATCCATCTTTGTGTTCCTGGGCGAATTGAAGACATTTTATCTTGTTAACTGCAGACAGCTAAGGTGTTCGAACAGACCTTCGGCTTTCGTATCCCATACGATGCAGTGTATGTACGTCGAACGGTGTATTTGAAAGGAACCTGATTAGGATCAGCAGTAATTTGATGCATTGTTGCCCTTCTGTTGTCTTGTGCCTGTCTTGCCACTCTCCGTTCTGCCCGAACATCGACTAGTCGCTGACGGCCACAACCCCCACGTTCAGACCCAGTTTTTCGGCTGAAAGTCCAGTCGAAACACTTTAACAACAGCTGCTCTTGAGCATTTAATGAATGCAGCTGTTTTGCTGATACTCGCTCTATGGCTCCGAGCGCCAGCAATCATCCCACGTTCAAAGGCTGTTAAATCGCTTCGTTTACCCATATCTTCAGAAACAAATCACTTCTACTGTCGTGGTAAACAACCTGCTTCCCTATTTATAATAATCTGGCCTTCTAACAAATTTATGCGAAACCAAAGCTAATTTGCCTACAAACGTCAGGTGATCATAATAATCTGGACACTAGATGTTTTCATCACTGGGAATTCTATCTAATGTACAAGGCTTCACTCGTAATATGAGTTAATAATAATTTCTGGCTTTTTCTAAGTGAACGAATTTTAAAAATTGCTTTACTCTCAAATTCTATTAAAATCAAAGTAATAAGACGAGAGCAAAATATGTTTCCCAGTGCCTTTTGCCTCTAATTGCTTGCGGCGAAACTTCATTCCGAAAAGTATTCGGTTCCAAAATTAATTATTCGCCCTGTATAGAAATCGATTCCAAGTGGTTTCATCTCTTTTTTTCTATTTCCCGCGCTTTTTTCCTTCTCCAAAATATTACACGGCTGGCGGTTGCGCAAAATGAAAACGCCAAAATCCTCTTCTGACGGATTGCTCTCACTCTTTCGATAAATGAAAAATAAAACGGACGACACTGATTGATTGTTTATAATGGGTGAGCCACCCATGAATTCCGATCGATAGTGTGTTTCAAGAGCAGCGCCATTTTCTAAACCTATAATCCAATCACTTCACTCCCAACTGAGCAACAATTCATTTACATTCCCCTGATTTATCGCAACCCCCCACTCTCCGGTGACGAATGCCTTTTCAGCTTTGGTTTTCAAATGGAGAATCAAAGCTTATCAAATTTCTCTTTTTTCCCCCTTTCGCGCGCGGGTTAATTTAATAATCTACTGGATTTTCATTACTCTCTCCTCTCATACGCCCCCCCCCCCCCCTCTTCGCTTTGTAATTATCGTCCCTCATCAACTCCCTCCACTGTTTTTCCCTTCATTGCTTTCGCTTCATTTGCTAGAACGGTAATAAAGAATTTGAAAAGCAATCCAACATTTATTTCGGCGGGAATTAAACATGAAATATTTATACACCTCAAAAAGCGTCATCGCAGCAAACATGCGCTTTCGTTGTATATTTTTCATTTTCAGGGAGCTTTGGAATGTTATTCAAGGGAAAGCAAATATGTAGAGTCCTAACTTCACTTCGATCGTTATATTTTCTCATGAAATATTATATTAAGACCCTAACGAACAATTATTAAGCAACCAGCTTCTTTTATTTAAATTTTTCTTTTTTTTCCAGTAGAGGCTCGTTCAAGGTCATTCCAGCTTTGAGGTTGCTTCAGATAGCCATTAACTTGAATGAACTAAGTTTCCCTTCCCTCCAATAGAAAATCTAAGAATCTTGATAGCATACGAGATCAGCCAAATTAAAACGGTCGGTGATGAATTGCAGACTAAGTGTAAGGTATACTTGTAGACATACAAGTCATTGAACACTTTTCGCCCATAGTCTATAGTATAGACTCTATAGTATACAGTCTATACCAATAGCAAAAAATCTGTTGTGGACCCACATGATTTCCTTGTACGCCTATTCAATTACATTTACACATTTTTTTTGGCCCAATCGATTGCAATCAAAAGGGGAGGTGTACAAGTAGATGTTACAACAGTCCTAAATACAAAATTTCAACATTCTACGACTAATCGTTTTTGAGTTATGTAAGATAACTATGTACGTACAAAGTCACGCCGAAACTAGTCAAATGGATTCAGGCATGGTCAAAATGTCGACGGCCGCTTGGGAACTTCGATGACCATGCTCAGTTTCTCAATATTCTGCTAACTCATACTTCCGATGCCCGGATAACTTTTTGTCTTTTCTGACCATTCATTTCTTCGGTGGCATTTAGATAGATATGAATTAACATGTAGTATCCTTCGAACGATTATTATAGAGCATAATGCAGCATGGTTGTTGATTTATAGAGCCGAGTTGATGTATGCTTTGTTATCGGTTATGTCGTCAACTGTCGCCCGAGCGAAGGGATTGCTTCCTCTATCGCCTTTCCACTCTTTCTCAATACTCTACTAACTCCCCATTACCTCCAGTTACTGCTCAGTTTTAAAAGAACTATCAATTCTAAGAAAAGCCCGAACAACAGGAATTCTATGCATTGTTACAAATTTACGTTTGTTTATAATTCGCAGAGGTGGAATGAAATCTTCATTACATGCCTTAGGCTGTATTCACACTTAGACGGAATCCGGGACAGAAGACAACGACGGCGAGGTCTTGCGGTTAAGGAAGCGCGAATATCGGGCAAAAAACAGCAAAGACCCCGTCTTGAGTTGGATTTTATCCCACCCCGAGATTGCCCCTTGCCGTCAACGCCTTCCGTCGCAGAATCCAGCCTTAATGAACCTTATTTATATTGCACAAACTTTTACTTGCATTGGTGTTCATTAGGTATATACGAGGATTAAATCCAGTTTTAAAAACGGGTAAGAATAAATGAAAATGAACGAAAAAATAAATGCTTTTTTTGAAAAATATTCCTGATTATTATTCTTGAGAAGCGTTTTTCCATCTCTCTCTTTGTTATCAAATATCTCCCAATTCTTGAAACAAATTTTGACAGTCGTTTTTTTGCAACAATTTCTTATCCTCATTGTTTCCCCTCTTAGAAGAAACAACAATCCTAAATACAAAATTTCAACATTCTACGGCTAATCGTTTTTTACTTATGCGAAATACCTACGTACGTACAGACGTCACGCCAACTAGTCAAAATGGATTCAGCGATGGTCAAAATGGATATTTCCCTTGAAATCTGAAAACCGAAATTTTTCGTACAAGCAAGTAAAAAGTCGTCGGCAGGGAACAATGCCAATCTTGGCAGCTAACCTGACTTCTGCCTCCAAACATTTTAAGCTTTTTATCATTGTCCAAAAAGATGAAAATAGTTTGGGGGGAGGTCGGGATTGCAGGAAACATACTTTAAAAACCTCCCTCTTGAACCGTACCAGGGTATTCTTCGCAAAGTACGTTGTCACGCAGCAGGATAACATCACGTATGGTCAGTCTATTTTTCTTGGCATGTGACTTTGTCTAAGCGATAAATTTCATACTCAAATTCAGCCAATTACGTTAGTCACTAGCCTGCAACTGCCAGCGCCTGGTTTTTTTTTTTTGGTTTTTTTTTTTATAAGTAGTGAATTCATTCACATGGATTAAGGAGCTTCGACTAGATTACCAGGAATTAAATGCGACCTTGAACTGAGGTTATAAGTTAATCATCTTCCGTTACCCATAGGAATACATTAGCTTACACGCTAAGTTATAGTAGATGGACTGTATTCTGCAACATCTTTTTAGTCACCATCGCTAAAGCATCGCTTAACCTTGCCTTCTAGCTTTTTTATTGAATTTGTTTCGCACTGCCAGAAAACCGTAAAAAAGCGGCTCGATACTGACGACTGCGAGGCCAGTCCCACATTCTAGGTTTTAGTGTTCCTCTTTCCCTTTGGGAGAATTATCTCTTTTTATTCTTCCTGTTGTTTCCTAGAATTATCTCTTTAGTGAATTCTTCTTGTTGCATTTCTATTCAGCTCTTCTATTGAGCTGACTAATGAAAAGGGTTCTAGCTCCCACCTTTTAGTGCCTTATTCTATGGTCAGTTTCGACCTTGCCGTTGAGAATGAAGGCATAGTCTCGAACCACGTATACAGCGTTTCATATCTCAGCATCATGGTAGTTCGTTCTAAACTCCGAACACGTAGGTAAAAGGTCGGGCTGCCACTTACAAGCTAAAGATCACCATCAATCAAAGCAAAATTTGTCTAGTGAAAGAAAAGACTTTGCTGGAATGAAGTGATATGCCAGAACAAGTCACGCTAAGCTCTTTTTTGTGTTGATTAAGGAAACCAACAGTCTCTTGGAAAGAAAGACTTTGGTGGCCAAATCAATAGTCGATTGAAAGGGCGAGTTAAGTTGCCCCTTTTTCCAATAACACGATCGTACTGAGTTCAACATAAAGCAGATGAATGATATCTACTAGAGTTCAGAGTGGCATTGCGATGATCTGATCTTCTTTCTCTGATTTGGACTCGGCCCACTATTTCTCTTGATTGTTCTATCATGGACAATCCTTTGCTTCCTGGACTTTGATAATTTTTTGATAAGGGCCCGTTTTATCAAGAGGATAATGCGTCTTGCCACAAATCCCGAACTGTTAATGGATAGTTTGGTGAAAATAAACAGTGGAGCTCAATATTCAGTCGAAAAAGTTTATTTCAGGTTCTGGAGGCTTGAAGGTATAGTCTGTAGGCTGTCATTAACATTAAGGTAGCGCCATTATATATTAGGTATACAGCATAAAAGATGCATACTTGATATAAGAAATGTTTTCACCAACATAGTTGTCCATTTTCAAATGATCACTCAGTGCACATCATTTTGGGATACCATGGATAGGCGTTTGATGAAATCCTAGAAACCTTCTAGAAAACGACCATCGCCATCGAGTTTAGTAAACCTGCAAGCACTGCTTTGCGTATAACAGAAAAATTTAATTTTCTTGAACTATAAATATTTAAAAAGGGGGTAAGTTTAATAAAAAATGACTTTAGGGAAATTTCTAAGAAACTCAAACCACCCACGCACAAATAAATAAAACATTTCCTGCAAACACGAGAAAGGTGATACGAAAAAGATAGCTCAGAAGACAAAATGGAGATGAGATAAAAAATGAAAGCACCCCAGAAACATAGAGGAAAAATGGAATTCTTAAATTTAAAAACAAAAGCGAGA
This sequence comes from Rhysida immarginata, assembly GCA_023313115.1. Lineage (NCBI taxonomy): Eukaryota > Metazoa > Arthropoda > Chilopoda > Scolopendromorpha > Scolopendridae > Rhysida > Rhysida immarginata. Next base: position 1,798,774 of record JAHWFO010060774.1, read on the forward strand.
TTGGGGGGGGGGGGGGAAGAGTGCACGCATATATACGTTGGAATCCTTACTCCCCGGAATCTAAATCTGACGGCGATCCATCGGTATTATTGCCGACGGTTCAATCACCATTCGTCATGGCGGCCTCCAGCCAATTGTTACCCAGTGATTGTGACGTCAGAGGCTTCGATCACGCTCCTGGGACGGAAGCGAGCGGCGAGTCATCCGTCACCGACTGCCAGAAGACGGCGGAGGCAATACGTCAGTCCCGACGACCGTGTCAAGGATGGGGATCAGGGAAACACGGGGCGGATAATGGCGGAGAAAAGGAAGGCCAACATGCACCCCGTGAAATATGGAAGCAAAAGAAGGTGGGGTCAAGAAGAGAGAGAAATTGCGCACTAAAGCTCCTCCATAAAAATTTAGAAATGATAGAAACCTTATTTTCTCTTCTTTCCATCACGCAAAAAGGGGGCCATATAATAAACCAGAGGTTCGCGGAAGGAAAGCATCAAGAAGGTATGCGCGTGCTTTTCATCATTCAATACATTATTCACAAACTGTAATACTAGAAAGACCCCATCACTTAATAGTCGAACAATCGAAGCAGCACTTTTCGACACACTATGTGGCACACTATCACTATAAATCTGACGAGGCTAGAATTAAACCACGTACAGACGTATGCTGATTTCATTAATAAAGGCAATTGCAGTGTCTATCATTATACTCAGAAACGCTTCCACCATAAAGGCAGCTGTTTTAACCACGCCTCAGTCAATAAACTTTCAAGTTTTAACGAAAACTTATCAAAATATATACAATCTTATAACTGGATATCTTATATGATATCCGATGTCAGAATGGGAAAAGCTGCTGCCTGTTTAGGAGTACCTCTAAAGGACTTGTGAGGAGCTCACGTGCTATGCCATGAGCAACTGTCAAGGATACTCACCTAACGTCATTCTTGCGTGTGTCAAACGAAACTCACTGACGGGAGTATCTCATTGTTCAGAGTGAACGCACGTATCTTCCAGAGCAGTGGCTATTAAACTTTACAGAGGATATCACAAAAAAAAGTGTTTCATACTCATCAATGGCTACTGGATACTCGAGATGAGAGGAGAATTACCAGAATAGAATCCAACAGAAGGGCAACAGTACAAAATCAAATTACAACCACAATTTGGGACCAATTCCAGAAAACGTCTCAAAGACCACTTCGCCGCTCAGTACTATGTATTAGGTGAGGGAAAAGAATGTCTGTTCTTAAGCTGTACTTAAGATTTTCTGTCTGCCCTCGAACAAGAAGAATCACATATTAGCTACACCAAGCAGATTGGCAGTATGCAGATATGGGCAAAACAGCATGAAAGCTTGGACCTTACATGCATTGCCAGAACACTCCAAGCTAGTAGGAGCGACGATGTTGTTTATAGGGAACTTTCTTAGAGTTGTTTGGGCGAGGCGAGGCAAAGAGAGGAGAAGCGAGGTGAAGAGAGGCGAATCGAGTGCTTGGATGGAAATGGCTCAGACAACGATAACAGGTCCGATGGTGAGAACTTAGTACACTGACTATACTCTCATGTCCTTGGTTATCTCAGTGTGGAAGTGAGCAAAGGAGAGGTGATGCAAGCTAAATTAAATTACTCTCGCGCTTGGGTGCTCTCGGGTTGTCTCATGGAAAATATGGACGTTGCATAATAGTGAATGTTGAGGGTAAACTACTATACCAACTACCATATCAGAGACGAGCAGAATTTAGGAAATGATGCCGCAGCAGCATACTAACTTCTGAAAGTGCTGCCATCTGTTTTCATTCTACAGAATTAATCTCGGAAACTTTTTTACACGTAGTTGTAATATGGTTGAACACTGAAAAGTGACAACTTGAATGTACAAATTAATACTAGAAATAAGCGGATAACTTTCTGAAAGTAGAACTCCATACTAGGCAGCATTTAACATTCTTATCTCATTCACACTCCCTGCCCTTAAATATTTTTATTTTAACTCCAAGACTTGCAAAGATGAAAAAAAAATCAGTTTAGCAAAAAATTAGTTTAGCGTGCATTGTTTAAAAAAACCCGTTCAAATCTCTCTCTCAAGGTACTTAATCCTCCCACGCACATCCACTCTCTTTTTCTAGTTCTTTCCTCTTTTTTTATCCCAGCCCTTCAAAAAAAAAAAAAGAACCACTTTACCAGTTTTCCCTCCTACCCTCCAGTTTTCTATCTGCTGTAGTCGATTTCAATTAACTTTATTCGATCCACTCGCTTCTTTTCTATTGGAATTTCTTTAGCCCTATCGGACAAAGAGGGGGTGGGGGGTTAGAAAAGGGGGTAAAAACTAGTCTTCATCGTTTTAAAGCGAATGTTTTTTATCTCCAGCTCGAGGGGGTCTGCACACAAATGTGACTAAGTTTAAAAAAAAAGAAGGAGAATCAGAGTAAATAAGCTTGCGCGAGCTTGTTTTTAAAGTTTTATTTATTTCAATTAATTTGTTTCTTTTTTGTTCAAGTTAATCCTATTAAGTGAAACTTGACGTATGCTTTAAGAATAATTAAATTTGTTCACAACCTCCCCGTCATGTCTCTTTCCGTATCGTTAGAGAAAATTAAAATCTCAAGCCTTATCATCAAAATAAGCCTAACAACAAATTTTATGTTATGAAGAAGCTCCTTTTAAAATCTAATTCAATTAAAGTGGTCTGAGATCAAACAAAAATGATTTTACCGCTATGGCGGATTTCCGTGTTATAGCAGCCAGACATTAGTCCTGGATGCAGAGCCAGCCAGATTTTAAAATTCTATATGAATACGAAAACTGAATTGACAACACCTAAATAATTAATATATATAAACTAAAAAAACTTTAAAAAGAACTTAAAAAAATAATCGAGATTTCTAAGAAACAAGTTGATATTTAAATGAGTAAAAAAATTTTCTTTATTTAGATTTACATACAATATCACAAAAATTAGTTACCAATGAAGTACCGAATAGTTAACTGGAGAGTGTAGTAATTCTTTAGATATTCGAACAATAAAAATTCTTTAATTTGTAAGCATTTGTGTAAGTATCTATTATTTCTTCATAATCTATTGCTAAAGCGTTCCTCCGTATGTATCTTCTGTAGGTACGAGTGATCAGCTATTAGCTATTGATAACCACATTCCTAATCGAAATTAGTTATTGAAAATGTTAGACCGAAGTAATTAGCTATTATTATTATTATTATTATTATTATTATTATTATTATTATTATTATT
>JAHWFO010060774.1:1802032-1892152 GCA_023313115.1 Rhysida immarginata
TTATTATTATTATTATTATTATTATTATTATTATTATTATTATTATTTTTAAGCACTCCCTGGGAGTAGTCTTAACAACAATTAGCTTTAATAAAAATAGACCTAATTATTAGGCCTAAAACCAATTAGCTATTGATCATGGGCGTCACGAAGCGGTAAGCAAAGTAAGCGTCGCACGAGGGTATGTTGTATGATGGGGTACCAACGTAAGGTTGAAAGAGCGCATAACGTCGCTTTGGGGCATCTAAGAAGCTACCGCCGCCCCTGCTATTGATGACAGCAGACCCAACAGCAATAGCTATTGATAACATTAGATTTAACAGCAATTTGGCCTTCGCATCAATTTGCTTTGTATAAGAATAAGACTTAACAACTCGTTACGAATTGCTTGATTTTTACACGCCAATATTTTAGCATGAAAATTTTCAAAGGTACCTTAATGGTATCATTATAACGCGTATTGCTGAAACAACTTCGACTATCACTAATTACTCACAACACATTACGAATTGTTTCCATATCTTAGCATTGAAAGTTTCCAAAGGTGCTACACTGAGCGGCCAGTATATTAGGAACACTCATGACTATGCAAATCCGTTGGCATAGTCATTACTACGTATCAGTTGGGCTCGTGACAGTCGGTACCAATATAAAGCGAGAACATACATGTCAACGGCAAGTGGTTTGACCGTCACCATGGGGAAAACAAAGGTTCTGAGCGACTTCGAGCCCGGGATGATACTTGGTGCCCGGTGAGGTGGATTGAATATTTCCGAAACCGTTTCAAGGACTCGTTAAACAACCAAAAAACAACCGCCCAGAAACAAGCCTGTGGTCGCAAACAACTCGTCGATCCAAGGGGGGCGCGTTGGATGAGAATTCTTGTTCGTGTTATAGAAATGTCCCGACTCGTCAACTAACCGTGGAGTACAACACTGGATCGCAGGATAATATCTCTGAACGCACTACACGCCGTACATTGGTAAACCCTTTACACGCGTTACAACAGCCGACAGCCAGTCCGCTTACCTATGATTTCCACACAAAATAGCAAAAAAACGTCTCCAATTTCCCCGTGATCACCAGCACTGGGCCGTCGACGACTGGAAGAAGGTCTTCTGGTCGGATGAATCCCGTTTCCTATTGCACTATGCAGTATTTGGAGACAACAGCACGAAACGAAAACGATGGCCCCCTCCTGTCTGGTTTCCACTGTTCAGGCTGCTGGAGGCCCTATAATGGTCTGGGGAATGTTTTCCTGGCATAGTTTTGATCCGCTGATACTTGTAGAACAACGCCTTAATGGCCAAAGCTAGTTGTACATTATTGCCGACCACGTTCATCCATTCATGGATACTGTGTTTCCCCCATCGGAAGGATACTTCTAGCAGGACAATGTTCCGTGTCACAAGGCTAGTATCGTTATGAAATGGTTCCAGGGGCACGATAATGAATTCAACTTACTGCTCTGGTCACCACAGTCCGCGGATTTAAACCCAATCGGACATCTTGATGAGCTGGAAGGGGTTATTCGAGGCATGGTCCACCATCATCCACTGGGAGCAACTGTTGCATCCGCATGGACAAACACTTCGGCCATCATTAATTACTTGTTATATTCATTCACGACACGTCGTTGAGGTATTACACGCCATATCTCAGCACTGAACATTTCTACTCCAAGCATTAAGGTACCACTGAATTATTTTAGATCATCATCGAACTATAATTATCGACTGGCGAAAGCAGTACTTACTAATGCTATATACATTTATGGTTCTTCATTACTTCTTGACTGATATTTTACATGCCATATTTTAGCACTGAAAATTTCTAAGGGGCTTTCATAAAGGTTCCTCGTGCTATTGTACCGATTTCAGCTATTTCATCTTCAAACTTGTCCGTGCTCTGTTCCATATTTATCGATTGCTGAAAACAGAATTTAAAAATGTTAATCCTTTTTATTGTGCTTAATGATAAGCTCCTAATAAAGAAATTCCTATAGTTTAGATAATCGACAGCGATCTCCCCCTTCAATAATCGTCTATCATGTGCATCGTGCACGCAAACCATCCCAAAAATCGATTGAGACCAAGCAGAACTGCAACGAAGTGCACAATGCGTCTCTACGCCCACTCTCTCCATTGCACCGCAAAGCATTGTTGGAATTGTCTCTACAGACGGACATCTTGACAACATAAGCACTTTTCTAAAAAATAAATTTGCTAAAAACTGCATAGGATGTGTTGACTAATTTCTGTTTTTTCATGCGATGACACAGATAATGATCTCAGTTTTTCTCCAGCACGTAAACTATTTTGGCAACTCATTGTGTTTAGTTTAAGCAGAAGATAAAGAGATTTCACCAGGATGTGAAACAGATTGAGAGACGTTATTAAGGTGTATAAATGTAATGTGTGTATGATAGACAATATTAGAGCGTGAAACTTCGGATACACGGAAAGGAAATGAAAACAGATAAGGAGAAGCATTAAGGAAAAGCAACAAAGATCTCTTAAGCAAGTATAGTAAGTACTGCTGAATTATTATATTATAATTCTCAAAAATAATGAATATTATATTGTACTGCTAGAAATCTATTAGTGCCGTTCAAACTCACAATAAAAATTTGTTTCTGTGAGACATAACACTTAATACTTTTGCAACCAGTTTTCTATGACACTCTTCGATTACAGAAATACTGTACGTGATAGCAGAAAATTATGGTCATTTTTGGTTTCAGCACACCAAAAAACAAATATTCGTTGACCGTCTCATATAACTTACCGAAAAAACGTTTTTGGCATATTTTTTGTTATAAAACAGCTTTCCGGCTAATTTTTATTTATAATAAACTGAATTCTCATGAAGATTTTATTTTTTTAACTTCCCTTCTCTAAATTTCGCCTCAAAAAATTATTAAACTAAAGCGCAGTATCGGCATACCACCAAAAAAAAACCTACTGAAAGAGAAAAAAAGAACTTGAGAAGGACGATACTTTATGAATTTTCATTATTTCTAAGGGAAAAAAGTTATTTTTCCCTTCTCTTTTTATCTCTTGCCACTTCTCATTTTTTGCCCTCCTCAAAATTCGGAGACTTTTAATTTTTCCCGCTCTTTTTTCTTTTCTTTATTCACCCACCCCACCTCTTACCGATAAAATTAAACGCCACCGAAGACGAAATTGATTTCAATACTAATTACCCGAATGGCGCTCGTCCAAAGCGATGCAAGATTGATGGCTCCACTGAATATAAATGAAACCATTAAAAACGTCCTCCATTCTCTGTCTCTTTCCTTCCTTCTTTCTTCCCCCTTTTCTTGACTTTGTTTCCGAAATGGAGTCAGCCAAACCACAGATGCCCTTTCTTCCTATCGTGCTATACGACCTCTTAACAACTATCGGATCCCCATAAAATAAATGAAACACAATATTTAGACAGCTAGATAAGGATCGCAGAGGTGTTTCTATGATCACATTCTTCAAATTACACATCATTGGCATCTACTCACCACCTCTCTGTTCCCGGTGGATTTCGATTGGTCAAAAATGTTAATTGGTGAATAAGTCATAATGGTCGAAAATATCAATCCCAGAAGCTACCTCAAAATAGTCAAGGGTCTCAGTGAAGGGAAGGAGAAAAAACTAAAACCTTTATGTCGGTAAACCCCCATGCGACGCTTACTTTGCTTACCGCTTCGCGCCGCCGCAGGATACAGATTCAGTGTTTCTTGCTATATAGTCTTAGTCAAAATGAGTTAGATTATCGCTGTATAACGGCAACAATAATCTCGGCACTGATTCCTCGAGGGAATATTGCGCCAAACCCAGGGATAGTTAACGACTGCGGTAAGATGACAGCAGCAGCCGGAATCGAGATGGATTCTACTGGTGGTCGCCCATCCAGTAGCTGTCCACGCAGTCGCTGCTTAACTCCACTGTAATCAGGCTACGACCACCCCTACGGTCTACCCAACCTATATCTGAGTAAATGGAAGAATACCATCTTCTGTGAGAGACTGGTCTAAACGCATGAGAAAAAAAGCAATCGCGATGAGTTTACACCATTTGACGGAATTACGAAGTGACAACGCTACGCAAACCTATTTGGAACGCTTTGAGAACGAAAGGGGGGGGGGCAGTTCTTACGCCGTATCATAATGACGGTTGACTTTATGAGTCGATCATATGAGCACAAACTGAAGCGCCAATCGAGCGAATGGTATCATTACGGGTCCCCACGAAAGTCAAAATGCGTCAGAACCCCAGCAACGTGAAGATGAAGGTGATTCGTGACATCCGCTTCCGAACTGTTCTACGGCTTCCTCATCGCCAGCAACGGGTGCTACACAATGCTGGAGACTACACTGATGGGCTGTAGAGGTTTCAGTTGTAATTAATAGTTGCCACTGTAATAAAGAAACAACCCTCGTATTTCCTTCATACAGGGAGAGTCAAAAATGTTATGCTTTTAAACATCTGTTTCGTACAAAGAACTAATATAGAGAAAAACTAGCATAGTTTGGTTTCGTACCTGGCCTCATCTCAGTGCCATAGACAGGAACGGCGCTATCTGAATAAGCGTTTACCTAACTGCTGGGTCAGCCTATTCGGCACTTCGTAACGTCTCCTCACTTGAACTTTTGTGGTATTTTTGGGCGTTATGTGAAGGACACTTCGATGTTTTCTTGCTGCGGAGGCCTTGCGTAGTCCTTATCATAAGTGTTTTATCCACAGTAGATGTTTAAAAGTGTAACATTCTTTTAAAATGTTTAAATGTTTAAAAGTGTAACACTGGGACAATTTGGCCCAAACTTCATAGTAATATAGACCTTACCTAAAGGAATCTGCATGCTTATCAATTTCACTCCTTTTCATACCTAAATACCATGTAGATCACTTGGTGCCCTCTAACTCCAACTCCTGGCCAATTAAATTAAACCGTGAAGTTGGACATGCCTATGGTATGCTACCTTCCGAGTTTCAACCTTCTACGTCAAAAGATGTGGAAAATATGAAGAAGACGGAAGGACAGATGGACGTTATAAAACCAATAAGTATTCCATTCTTCCGCTATTTAATAAATAAGAAATACAGGGTATTTCTAAATTATCTCCCGTATTATAGATGTTTATTACTCAAAAACTATACAGTTTTTAAAGAGATTTTTTTTATTCACAAAGAAAAACTAGCCCTCACAGGCTTTGCCTTTTAATTTTTCGTTTATCATTTAATATTTTCCTTTCTGCAGTGTGCATTGTATTTATTTTTCTGATTATCAGAATTTTAAATCAGAAACATGTGATTGTATTGTTACTTGTATCTTTGTTGTGTTTCTTTTGTTGCAATTCGAGAATGCCTTTCTTAAATATTGCTGGGTGACTGGGAATTGTTGAATGGAATTGCTGGCTCCTCTAATGCTCCAGTGAGGAGGAAGCAAATTTTTGCTTGCTGACTATGTGATTGGTACAAGGCCAGCCATTTTCGATTTTGGTGGCTGTTTTTATGTTCCATGTGGCCTCTGGATGTTAGTGAAGCAACTTTAAGCCGTAGTTAATGTGGTTATTTATGTTGTGTCATTTTTCAAAGAAGAATTCAGTGAAATTTCACTAAAAGAAGTTGTTCCAAACGATTATTGTGCATTTACTTCAGTGGATGGAGAGTTTTGAATGAATGGAACACGGCTGAAGGTATGGCAATTCTTAAATGCAGATTCTGACTGTGATTCATATTTTGGAAGACATTATCTGGTACGATTTTCACTGCATATTGTCCCGATTTAATTACCGAATTTGAATTACATACATATTGCATATTGGCTGTTATACTGTCTTATTTCCTCCTTTGAGTATTTTAAAGAAAAGGCTTCATTTATGCTGATTGAATCCAGTAGTGATGATCGTTGGAGCTAAAGTGAACGTTTGAGAGTGCGCCGTCAAAGTACAGTGTCATGGATAGTCCTCTACAGGCTGAATTTAGGTAATCTAGTTTAAGAGAGGATTTTTTGTGGGAGCAGAAAGGCATTGTCATTAATTGACTTTATTTTTCTTAATCAAATCAACCCGGAAGATGTTTGATTGTATGTTCTGCTTAGAGTCTGTTGAATAAACTTCATAATTGAGTTTAACATACTAGTGTAATTATTTGAACAAGCAGAAGTTAGAATCCAGGATCTTTCCTGTAGGTCCAACAGAGGATTAATCGTTACTCACCTCTATGCTGGGACACCATTGAAACACGCGGTTGGCGCGTTGTTCCATTTTTCGCGAGAGTTGTAAACAATGGCGAGTGTTCAAGAAAAAGCTCAATGCGTGTTATGGCTTGCGGAATTTAAGTCAATGATTACAATTCAGAGAATGTTCAAAACAAAGTTTGAAAAGGATTCTCCAAATCAAAGGTCAATCAAGCTATGGCATGAAAAATTTTTAAACACTGGCAGCCTGTTACACAAAAAAAGTGTTGGTAGACCTTCAGCGACACCACAGGTTAGGGAGGCGTTCGATCGTAGTCACGTAAATTACTTCGTAAAGCGGCTCGTCAACTGGATATACCAATGACATACGTACATAAAATAGTGAAGCACCACCTTCGTCTTACACCCTACAAAATCCAGATGATGCATTAACTGAAGCCAGATGACCGACCGAAGCGCAAGAAGTTTGCTGATGATATACTCCAAAAAATCGACAATGATCCCACCTTCCTTGAGGACATTTTGTTTTCTGATGAGGCTACATTCCATACTTCCGGAGCAATAAACCGACACAACTGCCGCATTTGGGGCTCACAAAACCCCACGTTCTAAGGGAGCATATACGCGACAGCCCAAAGGTTAATGTTTGGTGCGGTTTAATGCATGATCGAGTAATCGGACCTTTCTTTTTCGATAAAGACACCAATACTGCTGCAACCTATCTAGATATGCTGGAGAATAACCTGATTCCACAGGTGGAAGAACTGCAGCCCAATACAGACTACCAAGAAGATGGAGCACCTCCTCACTGAGCAAGTTAGGCAGTGCCTTGATACGAACTTTCCAGGACGATGGATTTGAAGGGATGGGCCAATCCCTTGGCCCCCTCGCTCACCCGATGCGAACCCTCTGGATTTTTTCTTCTGGGAATATATGAAAGACAGAGTTACAAGATCAACGTTGATGACATTGAAACTCTCAAGAACAGAATAAACTTGAAACAATCGCTGAAATCACCCCCGAAATGCTAGCCCGAACATGGGAGGAAACCGAATTTCGCTTTGACGTCCTTCACGCCATAAATGGGGGGGAGGCACATTGAAATATATTAAGGCATGTTAAGAAACTTTTTGAGTTTTTCTTTGTGAATGAAAAAAATCACGTTAAATTCTGTAATAGTTTTCGAGTAATAAGTGTGTATAATACGGGAGATAATTTAGAAACACCCTGTATATAATCACCCCTTTGCCGAAGAGAAAGAGAAAATCTCCCGAATTGTGCCAATGGCGCGTAAACGTGCCAATTAGGGTTTTCTAATTGCATGTTGTTCGCTGTGGACTAGAGACATGGCTAAAAAAAAAAGAAAATACCAACGGTGCATAATAAGTCCACTTAAAATGGTCGGTCCAAGGTTTGGCTCAACTGACGAGAGATGCGCCAAAAATTGATAATTAATAAAGTCGACATTGTTTCAACAGGTCCAATTGGTGCGTGGTGGGATGCACTTCCAAGATGATCATGAGGTCATTTCAGAAGTGGAACGCTCCTTCAAACATGGCTTGGAAAATTCTTTCCATTTATCTGGTGCCTTACCGCCAACACTTTTGTCTGGTTGTAACAACTTTATAATCGCCATTTGGATATTTGTGATGTCTTGGCTAATTGATCCTCGAGATTACCTTTCAATAACATCTAGCTTCATTAGGTTCAATCCCAGAACAGTCCCCTTGGGACAGCGAATAGTACTGATACTCGATAACGGATTTGACTAGACTTTACATAACCCCAATTCGAAAACTTTAGGGTCCATAAATCAATATAGACTGAGCCCAAGTTCAATTAGCGCTAATCAGCAGAGTACTGCGTTTACAAATGTAAGCGTTAATCTTATTACTCGCTGGTGGCGGTCTGCGTAACACTTTAGTATCAACCAATTTCCAGACTAATGGCCTAGCAGCTTAATCATCACAAGTGTAATTTAATGATGACAAGGTGCTTTATTGGTGGAACCAAACACTACAAGACCGCTTAATTTCCTACTAACAGTATTAAATTCGCATTAATACGATTATCACTTTCCAGGACGATAAATTATTTCAAAATTTTCTTTCCAGATATAAGCCTAACGAGAGCGCTATAAGCCTAACGAGCACTCTTAGGTAAAAGAAGCTTAAAGGTAACGCAATGAAAGAGCAGGTCGATATGGTACAAAGGAGGGACATAAATAAAGGGTTATCAGTAGTAGTTTATTAAAAGGGCTAAAAAGTTATTATCTTATAAAAGTCTAATAAATTTATTACTCAGGTCCTGCAGTGAATGAATTGAAGCGCACACTCCTGCAATCGCATTGCTTTTATTGCGTCGCCGTTAACATTTGAAGCAAATCCTTTATCAACCCCATAAAATAAAAAAGGGGGGTCTCACTTTTACAAAACTGAGGCTCGCTGACCTGCGCACACGAGAAATGAGCTCGTCCAGATGTCGCGACACGTCCCTCTCCACGGCACCCACCCGACCGCTCTTTGCGTTCCACCATCTGCAGCAGTAGCAGCAGCAAGCAGTGCGGCGTGGAAGGGAGGCATCGGAGCGAAGGAAAATAAAAATCCGAGGGTTGGGGTGGTCCAACGGCCTGAAACCCAATTAAGAACCCCCCTTGGATGGTTGTAGGTGCCCCCCATGGTAATCCACTTGTGATTGATTGCTCAGCCATCGTTATTATCGTGTTCATTTTTATAGGATGGAGTTCTTTCGCCGGCCTACCTTAATGACAACATTCACCTTGATCTACCCGCTCCACTGTTGAGCACCGTAAAGCATTTTATGACCTATTACAACATACTATTGCATATTATTTCCGGGCCGGTTATGAACCTCGACGAACATGCGACGACTGAGCTCCCTTTGTCCTAAATCCCTCTTCCTTATCCCCATCTCCCCTTCCTTCTCTTATCCCATCGTAGACCTACACCCTAACAAGGGTGTAAAACAGGCTCTTCTCTCCCCATCCCCTCTCGCTAATGTCCTTGTTTCAGGTTCACACTACTTTATCACACAAACATCCAACAAACCTGGAATCCTTCTTTAACAGTCCAAAAACAAAACTTCTGATGATCACCCAAACTTTTGCTTTCAGATTTACTGAACCAGCAGTGTGTAAAGTTACAAACGAAATGAGTAAACGAGTAACAAATACCAATACATACAAACAACACTAATTACATAAAATTGCTTATTGTGCTGATGTTTATGAAATACTGATGGGAAACTGAAACAAATACATGTATGTATGTATTTATTCTCATTACGTTGCTAACTGGTTTTACCGTCTGTCTGTATCCTTTATATTCTTCGTAATTCTGAAACATGGAGAATATCTTTCCTTAATGACCTAATACCACTTTCACATTTATTTTAAAAATCTGATTTTCGTGGTTCCCATTTGGAATGAAGTTTTCTAAAAATGATGTGACTTTTTACCTGACACGAGTAAGTGGTAAACCCAGAAAATGAGTGATTATAAATGCCAGGCCTGGTTTAGCATGATGGTAGGTTCCAAACTGTAAATCCCAAGTATCAAGGAAGGCCTTGTTGGTAGCCATTTTTTCCTCAAAAAGACAAGCGGCGGGGCTTGAAATGTGACATCATCCTGACGTTAAGTTCTCGAACTCAGTTTTACGACTTTAAGGTCTCGAAAAGTCGCCATCTTCGTTCGAATACTCCTTCAACTATAAACGGAAAAAGTAGGCGGTTTTTTTCTACATGTGTGGCTCAAGTGTGAACGTGGCATTTGAAGATATCTTTAACATTAAACTCTATAATCATACACAACTTTACCTTTAAGATCTGTTCAAAAAGTTGAATAGCGCGCTTACGGTTAGTTATACAGATATCTGGGCGGATGTGTTATTATTCGAATATGTGTTGTTTGATAGTCGATAAGTAGCTTATAGTCCCCTGGCACGAAAGAAAGAGAAAATTGGTGCATGCGTAAATGAATTAAAAAAAACGGAAATGAAACGGAGCATTACGTATTCCTTTAGTGAAATCGCTGCTGAAACGAAACCTTAACAAATTTGATATTCGATTAATCAATAGGCTGAATACGATACTCCGGTTGCCTTCCTGTTCTTTTATTAATGTATCCCTGACTATCTCAAAATCCGTCCTCCTAGATAGTTATAAGCATTATAAATTATGGTTCTGTATCCACAAGGGTGCAGCAGTCGACGATGCTTTGTCGCAGCTGGTCTAGGGTTCTTGGTGCAGAAGTGAACACACTGTCTTTAAGGAACCCCCAGAGATAAAAATCACATGGGTTTAGGTCAGGACACGTAGGGGGGCCAAAGAAAGCCATCTCCGAACCGATCTGGAAACCTGTTTGAAATGACACGATTTCCGAATTTCTGATTGAGAAAGTCTAACACTTCATTAGTGGTGTGAGGCCTAGCCCCATCCTGTTGAAACCATTGATGTCGAAGCGGTATACGCCTCCTTCGCAGCTCGGGGATGAAGAAGGTTTCCAACATGTTAAGGTAAGCCTGTGACGTTACGGTGCCCTCAAAAAAGAACGGACCAATGATGCCTCTTTTGGAAATCGCGCACCAAGCCATAATCTTTCGTGGATGAAGAGGTGACTTATGGATTTCATGAGGGTGCTGGGAACCCCAAAAACGAACGTTGTGTTTATTAACGACACCTGACAGATGGAAGAAGGCCTCATCTGACACCCACAAGTTGTCCACAATGTCCTGATTGGCTTCCATTTCTGCTCCAAACTCCATCGCAAATTGTTGTCGCTTCTGTCTTCCAGTGTCTGTTAACTCCTGATAAACATGGATCTTATACGGGAACAGGTGTAAATCCTTTCTCAAAATTCGCCACGTCGTGGTATACGACAGCCCTTCTTCAATAGATAGGCGGTGAACAGATTTTTTGGTAGGGGAATCGACCAACCTTGTGCAAACATTTTCGACATCTTCGGTCGTTCGAACACGAGCTTCGCTCCCGCCTTTTTTCTTACCTTTAACACATCCAGTGGCACGAAATTGCTTGACAAAATCCATGATTGCTTGCCTGCCTGGTGCGTCTCGACACTTATACTTCTTCCGGAACTTTCTTTGCACGGTTCCAGGTGATTTTGTCTCGAAATACCATTCGACAACCTTGCATTTCTGCTCTGTTGATAAAGCGGGCGCCATTTTTCAACAATACGATTTTCGTGCAGCGCCGTTGCAACAATACAAACTCCAACTATTTAGAAATTCGATATGGCGCTCATATTCTTTCAGTTGTTTATCCCTAATGCACGTCATTCGAGTGAAATGGTCAGAAATTGACTGAATCACCCTGTAGGAAGCCACATGATGTCTCTGCTACATTTTGAATTTCGACAAGCTATTCGACCAAGTCGAATTATGCGCTGCAATTAATGATGTCTGAATAATAAGGATAAGAAAGCAATATTGTAGAACTTTTAATTTATCCCTTGATGAGTCTTTAATGGGTAATGATTCAGTTATTGGAACGGACCTTGAGAATAGTCAATTCATAGAACTAGAATTGTGCAGACCTACGTAAAGGAAGTTAGGAAATATTAACTTTGTCGTTTAAGACTAATGAACTGGAGGTGATTTAGGAATGCAATTATAATGAAACACAGCACAATATAATTAACTTGATAATTCTGTTTTGATAGATATTGCTTTCAGACAAATATTATAAAGAAAACTAATACAATATAAACATAGTTTAATTATAAACTTTTGTCCAGATAGAGACTGTTTCCAGACATGATTTATAAACGGAACAAAGCAATTTAAAAGGTTAACTATAATTACAACTGAATATAATGCAATGTAAATGAATACTTAAACTTGTCTCTGATCACAAGTAAGATTCAGAATAGAACTGTAAAATTTTAATTAATGACTGAGGTATTTTTAGCTATTGTAAAGATGGTTAAGTAGTTTGTTGCCAGGGTAATGGGAATTTAAGTTGAGGGTTTGAGCTGCCTTGCCTAAAGCATTAATGGGGTTAGGTTCCATGCAGCCAATTAATATTAAGTTGTTGATTTAGATGCGAAGGGTTATGTGACTATTTTATTAGTGAGAAGAATTAATCTTAGTTTAATTAAGAAATAAATAGTCATGCATTTGTTTACTGTGTGCAGTATTTTGAACCATGCTGAAAGTTCAGTTACATGTATAATTGAAGCTAGGTCACTTTGGCAATTCAACGAATTTACATCTTGTAAGTTTATGACAAAACTAGTCATGAGATGAATTCCAATAATTGATAATTGTTAATGTAATCATACATTCAAATATAACAGATGGTAGTTAAATGTTAAAGCAATTATAATGATTACTATATGCAGTAATTAATTAGCCTTAAGTGTTAATTGACTTATTTTATTCTCACCTAATTCCTCTTTGTTTTTGCAATCAAACACTTATTAATTTTAATAAATTTTGATGAAATTTGTACTTAGTTTATTCTGAACCTAGTGATATCCCTTGCACTGGTGGGATGTCACAGTGTTAATAATCCTTTAGGATATACATATAAAAAATCAGTGGGCAAGATTTGCGAAAGAGTTTCGGAATCGTGAATTGTAGGAAAATACTGTAATCATGCCCAGATAAGAGAGCATGCATTAAATATGGGCCTATAAGTTGTTCATGCATAAATTCCATCTTAGACGTTATCCTATACGATTTTCTGTCCAAGAAACTAAACATTCAAGATGATGTCGCCCTATCTTCATTAAAATAGTTCTGTATGTTTGCATTGGTTGGCAGTGACTGTTGTCTTTGTTAGACTGCACTAAGTACCTTAGTTCTACAAACTTCTTTACAGTGTGCTAATAATGTTTCAATTATGGAGGTTTTGAAGAAATGTGTTTATGTGTCCTCTCTAAATCACTGAGAGGTTTGAGCATGGAGTTCTGGGACACCGTGTATATTCTTTATTGCAGTTGAGTAAAACTTTTGCAAAAAAAATAAAGAATGGTCTTAAACATCAAATTTAAATTTCACCTCAAACAATAAACTTTTAAACAGATAAAATGTCATAAAGCTGAAGTGTCCTGTGTACTTTGCCAAAAGAACAAAACTCTAACGTCAAAGAGAATAAAGTTCAAAACCCAAAATTTACTTTAACCACAAACTGCATCATTTTGCAAAACAACGACAACAATAACAACAACAATCGAGATTCACAAACATACCTCCGACAGGCTTTATTCGATCGGTTCGCCTTTACTTCCCTCCCGGTCATTTAATCTTTTCCTAGGTTTTCAATAATAAATGAGCTTATTTTTACGAGCGCCCTGCCTATTTACATTCAATTCCCCTCCTTGAAGAGCAACAACAAACATCATTTTAATGAGCTTAATATACTTTAACGAATTCCATTAACATTCATTAAATTTAAAATTTCATAACGCACTTCCGATCCACGTGATTGCAGTAGTAATTAAGAAGCAGGGCAGTGAATAGAGAGAAATGTCACTTTTAAAGAAAACAAAAAAAAATAATGTCACCTCATGTTTCTTTAATAACTCAATTGCTTAAATCATTCATGGCTGGGATTCTTTCAAGACACTGAGTTCCAGGAGAGCATCCATACATGCGTCCCCTTTAAAATTTTATAACGGCCTCAAGACAGCATTTTCCTATAGCTAAGAAAACCGCATATTCTACAGGATTTATCTAAACCCCTGTCACTAACTTCTGGTGGTGATTCCTCACAGCGAGATGAAAACAAAAGGTCATATAAACATGGTTTTCCCTTTACTGTACTTGCATTGTCAAAGGCCACCTTCAGAGCGCGCAGGCCTTCATTCCAGGAAGTGTTGCAAGAACTGTCTTGGCCGAAAGCGCGAGATGATGATGCTAAACACATGGCTAAACATGAGGGTAGCTGATTAATTCTTTCACACGCCGACCATGGAGTGGTAAGTTTAAAATAGATTTCAATACACCTTTATCTTTTCGTTATTTTGTATTTTAAGTATCTTATTATAACTTATAAACAATTTTTCGATCAGAATTTCAATTTCGTTTCGGTCAATTTCTATTCGATCATCTTTCAGTTACGTATTTTGATTCATGCTTGTGGAAAGTGTTTCCTGGAGAGAAGGCTAATTTAGAGCTTCTTATGATGGCCTTCTTATGATGAGGTGACAATGTATGACGTTTCCGTGCGAAGGGTTTCTCTTTAGAAGTCTTGCCCTGACGCGAAAAAGTCACCTGACCACAAAATTCCGAATAACAATGTAACTGTCATTGTTTTCATCTTGGATTTTAACAGTCAGTATCTTTTCCATTTGTTGAAAGCATTGTCTTTAGATAGTAGGGAGCACGGTTTATAGATATAAATGGCCATCGAGCTTCCTACATTTTCCATTGTTTCGAGAAGCTAAGGAAAACAGATCGTGCTAGATGCCGCATAGATCGCACTAGGGCCGATCTTGACCTACGATAGAGGTATTTCATTGAAACTGAAAATGAAACTAAACTTTCTATCTGCCGATAGGGCGGCGCTACAGGTGAGAGTTGGGCCGTAAGGTCTGTAAAAGATCTTTTATACATGTAGCGCCACTTCTTGGGCCGATTATACATGCAGCGCCACTTTTTAATAGAATTCCCGCCCTATCGGGAGCTAGAAACTTTAGCTTCATTTTAACAATGCAGCTCGATGACCGATTTATATCTATAGACCGTGCTTTAGATATTAATGGTCATCGAGCTTACGTCATTTTCTATTGTTTAGAGAAGCTAGGGAATTCAGATCACGCTAAGTATCGCATAGGTCGCAATGGTCCAAGTGTGATCTATTTGGCGTCTAGCGTGATCTGAATTCCTTAAATTGTACAGTTTTTTATTTATGTAGCTGAGGCCCAATGTTAAGAGTGAGCTATGTAATGCATTCACGCAGGTTTATCAATTATTTTTTAAAATGTAGCAGAATACACTAAATTCGGCAGTATCATGTCATCAAATTCCGGCTCCATTGAACTTGAAAATGAAACTAAAAGGTTCTAGCTCTCGATAGGGCGGCGCTGCATGCGCATTTGAGCCGATTATACATGCAGCACCATTTTTCAATGAAATTCCCGTCCTATCGGGAGCTAGAAACTTTTCAGTGGAGCTCGATGACCATTTATATCTATAGACCATGGTTGAAAGCAATGAATTTTGGATTGTTGGTCAGGGCCTTGTATTTCTCGTTGGCCTCGAAAACCTTGAAATTGGCATAATGCTGCGACAACTTTTCCATCGGAAGGTCACATTTTCTCTGTGTGGAACACTGTGTTCAAATAAAGGCGTTTTTACCATTAAAGTAAACAAAACTTTAATATCCGTACAAAACTGAGAGGCGAATCGAATGATTTCATAAAAGAACTTCAACGCCCTGGCACAAATCACATTTGAATATCAAATGTAATTTTTTACCCCTTTTTGTGTCTCCCACATTAGACGAGAAGGAAAGAGAGAAAAAAAATATTGAAACACGTGTTATAATCAAAAGACAATTTAATTTCCTGGGGCAAATCGATTCAATTTACAATTGAAAATATTGCAGTGTCTCGCGCAGCTCCTTTCTTTACCTTTTACCTTCGATTTCCAATTCCTATATGTGCTAGAAAGAAAGCAGGAGAAAGAAAAACTCTTTCCTTTCTTTCTCCCTCCTTTAGCAATGAAACTGGAGGAGGGAAAGCCATTATTTCCTTGCGGACGGACGCTCCAGGATCCTTACTCCAGCCAATTTAATCTCGGGTTGGCCCACCTGAGATTGATTCTACTCTCCCCATTAGGAGCAGCTGGCGATTGCATAGAGCAACGCCAAAAAGACCGCTGACCTCATTCACGAGGCGGTTAATTATCATCGCAAAAGATCCTCAACACGACTCTCCGTTTTTTTCAGTCTTTCTCTCCCCACCTACCTCTCTCTCATGTTACTCTTTAACACTGGCTCCAGGAGCGATTCATTTCCCACCCACTCTCTTTTACTTTTTTTCTTCTTCTCCTACTCCCTAATGAGATCATTTCTATTCTATCTCTCCTTCTCTCTCTCTCTCTCTATCAGCATGCTTTGCCATTGCGCGTTTTCAGTCAACGCGAACAAATAATGGGATATTAATGTTTCAGTGAATCGTCTTCGAATAAGCAGTACATTCTTTATGAACAGTGCCATTCACGTTTTTGCTTATCACAAACTCATCAAATCCTGTGATTAAACTCACACAATTCCTTCTTAAATAAATACACGCTTCAATCACATGACCTCAACCTATTTTGCATAAATTTACATACTTCACGCATGTTTCTTATTCATTGGCGTGTTTGTGTACTGTATGTAAGCCTATGCTACTAATTACGTCTGATGTTAACGCCATGTGCCTTTACAGGAAAAATATCCAAAATAAATCCTTTAAAGGTAAATTTAAGCACCCACCTGTAATCAATATGCAAATCCCCCAAATAAATTAAATAAATGAAAATAGATGAAATAAATGTCGCGACGTTTCCATCCACATTATCTCACAAGTAGATAGATACAAACGCTAAAAAAAATCCCAATCCTAATCGTCGTTACTTCGTATCTCAATTCTTCTTCAATAACAAACTACCCGCTCCTTCTTTTTAAAATTTTATTTCCTAGACTACTGCTGCTGCTAAAAACAGCCCATCGTAAACCCGCGTTTTCTTCCAGATTTACGACAGCCTCCTCGAAAAATTTTTCCGCTGGAGCCAATAATTGTATCGTGAATCTAATGCGCTGCAATTGCGCTGAAATTGCAGTCATTTTATCTGATTTGCAGGAGATTAGAAACAGCTCCCTCTATCTTTGGAAAAGATGGCTTCTGGAAGCAGGAAAAACTCCAGAAACAGCACTCCAACAAAGACCCTTTAATTACCTGCACTGATAAGCATCACCCAACTTTAAATTCATTAGCATTGGAAAGATCATTAATTACACTTTCTTATAAATATTTTAAGCCTCAGTCTAGTTTGTCTTTTAACAGGCGAGTACCCTCCCGTTCACGGCACTCCCATTTTCTTTGAGGAACGTTTTTCCTCGTAATTAAAACGCCGGAAAAAGAGATCGAAAACTGCGTCGCTTCCAGTCGGTTTCGTTTGCAGAAGAAGAATTCCACTCAAAAGATTAGCCAGATAGAAACCAGGAAGGAGGGGTCTACGAAAGAGGGGTATTAAAGAAAAAGAACAAAAAAAAAACAGAACGAAACGTCATATCTTTATGCTCCCCTAAACATAAACCCCCGCGTTGAAGCCGTCGCGATATACACTTGTCAGAAAACACAAACGGACAAAACGCCTTCTCAATAGGAACTTTCTTTTGTGCTAATCTCGCCTTTGTGTTGTTTATTCTATAAGACTGCACTCTTTTGCAGTATCGATTCGAGCGTCCTGTGCTTTAAGACAATGGGCTCCGTCCCTTTAAAACAGTCCGCTCCGATGCGCCGCGAATCTATAGCGTTACGCTGAGCAGTTAATTGGGTAAAAATTAAATAATTCACCATTTCAAACATTTGAGATGATACATGTGCACGGACTGTACATAATGAACGTTTGTTGATTCTCTTACTCGACTTCAAAGGGTTAAGATAGCGCAAACCCCGCTTTCTCCAAAACTATTTTTAAAAAAATGTTTCTTTTGAGAGTCTAACCGAACAATAAGAATATTTATTGAAATAGATCCTAGATTAAGTACAAAGTTATTAATATGGACTGACGCGTTTCACAGCCTGTGGCCATCATCTATAGAAGAGTTTCGTTTCAATTCAAATATCGGAACAGGATAGGGGGGCAGGGGTCATTTATAAATTTACTAATTAATATACAAGATGATTTAAAACTGTAGCACATTTTGAAAAGGTAATATGCTACACTTTTGAGAATAGCGCGTGGTAACGATGAGAATGACATTGGGTTTCTTATGAAATCTAAAGCATATTCACAAAGAAGATACTAATTAAGCTGAAGAAACTCTTCAAACATATCATAAATCCAAGTAGAAGATTATTTCTCATTTAAGTTACATATTTAATCGCCAGATGATGATATACCCGAAATGGTATTAGAGTCACTGTATAATAAATCATTAAGGAATGACATAACCAAGTACTGAAAGGATAAACTAAACCATTCGCGGAACCATATTTTTCAACTGCCCTATGTTAACATTGAAAGTTTCTAATGGAATATAATGATGCCATTAAACCACGTACCTTTGAACCAATTTGGATTATCATTAATTTTACGTTATATTCATTCATAACACATCATTCCAAGTTGTTGATATATTACATGCCATATCTTATCATTAAAAATTTTTAAGAGTGTCATAAGGGTACCATTTGTGCACGTGCTATTGAACCGATTTAAATATTTGTGATTGCTTCGTGTCATGAACCATATTCATCGACTGACGAATACAACAGATTTTGAAAATCTTTCATATCCTTGGAGGAGTTAGAGTTACGGACGGACGAACACACAGACAGACAGACACGTTTCCCCACACTGATAGCATAAAGCACTTTCGGTACTTAATAACTGGAGAGAAGCAGGTTGAACGCAACCAGAATGTGTTACATCTCATTATGTTGTTTTACCAGATAAGTGCATTTAGTCAAGCTGCTCCATTGCAACAATGAATGTGGCACTCTGCTTTGAGAGTGTTCTGTTAAGGAAGTACCAAAAAATTCCGGGGCGCGCGGTTTTGGGCGTGCCCTCGGCGTCTAGAATGCACTCTAGCAGCGTCCACCCTGGAGAGTCGTACCGTGAACCATTTCCCATTTAATTCGAACGTGAAGTGGACGGTCGAAATTCAAAATGTGGATCTGGGCAGCTACGGCAGCGGCTCCACCAATCAGAAAACAACTGAATGCTGTGTGAATTCTGGCACATGCAATGCACAGTTTGGACATGTAATGACGTCATCACAAGTCTGCCATTGCTTCCATAACCATCGACCAATCAGATTGCAACAGCAGACGCTCTCCCTGCAAACGCTCGCTGAGTCGCTTTTTTTTTCATGAAACGTGAATCATTTGCGGTTATCACCATTTGTCTGCCACTTTTGGAAGTAGCGTCGCAAGATTCGCGGTGCAGCCACCACTTACTATTAAATTCTGAAACTGGCTTAAGAGGGAGGCAAGGACATTCCTGTAAAGAGGGGGGGGGGGGCTACTTTCACTTTCGAGGGCAGAACAATTTTCATGAAACAAAAGTAGGCAGCGTTTTTCAACCTTTTCGGTTGGCAACCTTAGGAATGCTTTAGAAAAAATAATGCCCTCCCTAAAAGATTAAGTTCATAAAATAAACCCCTTCCGGCTATATAACTGGCTGCAAGACACTTTCCGCAACCATGGCCTCCTAGGTCACTAGATCTGACACCTGGTGCTTTTTGGCTGTGGGGATGCTTAAAATCATAATATACAGAAATCGCCCCAGTTCATTGGCTATGCTGAAAGATACCATGCAACACCATCACATATGCTCTGTAATGCAGTTCATAGTACCTTCTTGCGTCGGTAGGCAGTGCAGGGAAAAACGGCCATCACATTGAATACCTGGTATGACTAAGATACATTCTACCCAGGTACACAGGTCTTCAACCCTGTTCATGAAACGAGTTTGGAACCGTTTTTCTCCCACGTGACGGAGGGCGCTGCGGTGCTATGTAGGTAGAACTTACTGTGTATTTACATTGAGGAGTATGCTATTTTAATGTTTTACTCTTGTATTTTCTTTATTATTTTTTTTATTTTACTGCATTTTTTAAATAAGTGGTGTCTAAACATATATACGAAATCAAGTGACAATTCAAACATTTTATTTTCTATAATTTCGACAATTTTCGGTGGCTTTTTTTGTTTTTCAATGTGTTTGTTTCCTCTGTTTATAGATCTAATATAAAAATGCATTCTTATGTTAACGTAGAATTTTGTCACAAATTTTAAGATGTCAATTTGGTGGGTGTTGCATCCAATAGGGAATTTGGAAACCTTATTATTGATTTCTTCCAAAACGAGCAACACCAAATCCCCATAAATTGGGTTGCACTTCAAAACATTCCCCATGCATCTTTCTATTGCCGGTAATTGATGATATAGCAATAGTGCATGATTTTTGGCTCTAAAATGAACCAAACTATGAAGGAATACACGTGTTGAAGTGGAAATATCTCACGTCGTGCTACAGTAGCGCCCTCAAGCGTAGGTCAAAAAAATTGCCTCGCCTTGGCAGGAACTTGGGTACCTGGGTAGAATGTATCTTAGTATGACTTGTCTGTTTCCAACAACGAGATTAAAGAAAGATTAGAGTGGAAATGACGACGCCATATTTGAAGCTAATTTGACAGGTGAGGTCAAAGCAACTTAACTAGCGTCATCCATGACAGTTGAGGTCAAATATAAGCAGTTGACGTATTTCCACTCTAATCTTTCTTTAATCTCGTAGGCTTCCACTATCGGCATTTCAAACATTTGGTTGTAGCGCCATCTGACCATGAAATATATAACAAAAATGAGCAATAAATTTTTTGATTTAATAACAAACCCTATGTCATTCTGATAATGTCTGCAAACCGCATTGCGATACTCTCAAAACTCCACAAGAGATATTTCCTTTTCAAAATGTGTTAACCTTTTGGATCACTTTGTATAATAGTAAATAATTTTCTTAAAAAAAATTTTTTAAACGTTAAAATAACAAGTTTTTGCTTTTCTTTGCTTTACATCTTTCTTTCTCTAAAGTTTGATGTTTGCAATGCCTCGTGTACCACAGGAAGCGCAACTGACAATAATTGTTCAATCTGCTTTGTTTACATCCCTGGCATGCCACTTCGGAAGCAGAGCTGTCAACAATTGTTCACTCTGCTTTGTTTACATGCCTCGCGTAAAGAAAGCAAAATTTAGATTTTAGTTCAGATCATGTTCCAAGCAAAGAAAAATATTCTCCAATGATACTAATAGTTAAATTTGTAACTCTGTATTCCGTGAAATTTTTTAAGATAATTAGCATGTATCTGTTTGTAAATTAACACTGAAGTACATTTCTAAAGTACGAGGGGCGTTCAAATTTGACCTGGACTTTATTTTTTGTAAATTTCGTTGTTGTAAAAATTAAACTTTCATTGTTGGGATGGCAACTACCGCCTGCCATGCAAATGCAGCACCACTAATCCGGCTGCCATGACAACCGATTGTTTGTTTAAAAAATTTGGCGAACAGGTATGTGACTACCACAGTGGAACAACGAATAATCATCAAGTTTCTCCACAACGAAAGCGTGGAAGCATCTGAAATTTACCAGAGCATCCGTCTTTGCTTGGTGACAAAAGTTTGAAGGAGGGCGCGACTCCACCGGCAATGAATCTAATAAGGCAAGGCTAGCAACTGCTGTCAATGAAAAAATGAGCTGATAAGCGACAACAGGCGGCTTCATGTCCGGGAAATGGCTTCAAGACTAAACATCAGCACCGGCAGTGTGGAGACCATCATCCACGATAAGCTGAAATTCAACAAGACCTGTGTCAGATGGGTCCCTAAGCAACTCTCCGAGGATCACAAAACCACCCGGGTGGAAATCTGTTCTGTGCTGCTGCAGGGATATGACAGGGGAGATGACCGACGAGACATGAATTCATCCCAATACTCCTGAAACCAAGTGTGCGAGCATGGAGTGGCGACACATTGACTCATCACGACCCAAGAAATTCAAGATGACACCGTCGGCAACGAAAGTGATGACGACTGTATTCTGGGGCATTAAGCATATTATTCATGTCAATTTTCTGGAAGAACGTCGAACCATAAATGCA
Source organism: Rhysida immarginata (assembly GCA_023313115.1). Lineage (NCBI taxonomy): Eukaryota > Metazoa > Arthropoda > Chilopoda > Scolopendromorpha > Scolopendridae > Rhysida > Rhysida immarginata. Next base: position 1,824,083 of record JAHWFO010060774.1, read on the forward strand.
CCCTGGCACTGTGGCATTTTGAGGACGTCCCTGAAGCCGGCACTAAGGAAAAAACGACCATGACTCCTTACCAGTGGTGTTTGTTTTCTGAAAGACAATGCCAGATCACACACAGCCAAACTGACTATGGACACCGAGGAATTCAAATGGGACATCTTACAACATCCTCCATACAGCCCTTGCGACTATCACCTTTTTGGACCATTGAAAGAGTTGTTGGGAGGGTAGAGGTTCGGTTCCAATGAGGAAGTGAAAAAGGCAGCCCTGATGTGGTTTCGACATTAGCCTGAATTTTCTACAGAACCGGTATACAGATTTTCTCAGAACGCTGGAAAAAATGTGTAGAGAAGCAAAGGTTTCTTTGAGAAATAACTGGTGTTTCTTTGTTTTTTTGTAGTTTCCTGACTTTATAAAAAATAAAGTCCAGATCAAATTTGAACGCTTCTCGTAAATGAAATGATGCTCAAATGAAATGAGGCTCAAATTCTGTTGCCTTCGCATTTCCTATGTATACGCAGCTCCTCAAAACATAAATTTCACAGGCTGTAATACAGGGTGATTCTTAAGTCCCTCCGGGTTTTCAGAAGTCGAGAGAATAGTAACCATAATAGACATAGTGGAAACGCTCATAAATCAACGAATAGAGAATCTCTCCAAGTTTTGTACGTACCCTCACATAATATGTCCACTCTGGGAGATGCGGCAGACATCAATCCTCCATTCAAGTTTCTGTCACACAAGTTCCAAATTCTGACGGTGAATGCCAACGGCTGCATGAGATGATATTTTATTGTAGCTGCGCTAAATTACTTAGCAAGAGCACATACATAATCTTTGACATAACCCGGTAAGAAAAAAATCACATGGGCTTAGGGTAGGTGATCGTAGAGGCGAGAAAGCTTTATTTTCACCCGTGAACGCCATGTTTTTCCAGAGACAAGTGAAAGTAATGTTTTTACACTTGTCTCTGTTTTTCGTTATGACTGCCCTCCAGCGGCTAAATCTACAATTAAGAATGCAAACTCCGAGATAATCTCTATCCGCCGTGTACATCCATATTCTTGAACTCTTTAAAGAATTTATTTTATTATTTTAATACTGTCTCTGAGTGCAGTGCAGGCTGTATATGTAGTGCAAGTTTGCTGACATGAATGTTGAGAACCTGGATATCGAGCTCAATCCTACAAGACACTTGGATAAATTGGAATGTCAGCTGCAAACTAAACTTAGCTACCCCATTGACAGAGTGTGCAATGTTAATTGCAGCATTTCAAATCTAATGCTTAAGCTTCCTATTATTCCACAATAATGACCCACGTCATTTTAATTTCTTCTTTTTAGAGAACCTTCTGATTTTGCCTCCTGGGAGATTTCAATCAATGCAGAGTTTCATTATATTGGTTCCTCGAGTTGACGGTTTTACTAAACATACAGCGAAGAGTAAACATAATTAAAGCAAAGGGTTTTGCGATCAGCTCATCAGAGTGTTAATCAATTTTAAAGTGCTGTCTAGGACTATGAAGGTAGTGTGTACATATGTACAATTTTTTCGTTAAACCCACTCATCAGCAAAACTAATTATTTCCCTAAAAGAGACGAGGTCCAATTTGTAAATACAAACGTTTCTCTTCATTAAGCCTCATTAGCTTTACCAGGTTCATCAATCTCCAATGACGTCAGCGCCCGTTATGAGAAAATTCGTTTTCCAGCTCAACCTCAAGTGGGTTCCATTAGCAATTGAAATATTTCTTCTCGAAAACGAACCTGATCCCCGAGAAATCATAATCAGGTTGGAAAAGGGTATGCAGGATCAATAGGACTGCCCAGCGGCTTCAGAGTTAGGATGGAGAACGACATTTGAATATTGAGTAGATAAAAAAATATATAAAAAAATAAAAAAGGAGCCAGTGCCAGAGGGTAATCATTTTACATAGCCAGAACGAAGTCACAACTAGAGAAAAGAGAATTTTATTCATCTCTTCATTCTTTAATGTCTATCACGTTTTCTTTTCATTTCATTTTCTACCCTCTGGTCGCTCTCCTTCCGCTGCTTCTTCTCGACAAGAGGGGCTTCCACCTGTTTTCGTTCGTAATTGGATCCAAATCCAGCCTACTTTGGTAAACGAGCATTTTGCGGAAAACCAGGCCACTGTTATTTCTGTTTACTCGGCGCAATGCTACTCAGAGATGGGTCAGAGAGAAAGAAAGAATGAAAGAAAGAAAAAAAAGAAGAGAGGTTCCACGAACTCGGCTTTGCCTTTTGTCCCTTACCAATTGGAATTTATTTCTTGTCTCCTGCGCAGTCCCCTCTTCTTCTTAAGAGAGAGCGTCTTTTCTCTCTCTCTTAAAAGAAACCGAGCATTAGTAGCACACTAATGGGGGCCACAGAAAATCACTTAAGGCTGTATTAAGCAATTATAAACCCCATTAGATGCCCATTATTTATGAAAAGCTTATAAACTGAACAGTTAGATAAAAAATACGAACGGGTCATTAAACTTAGATAAACATCTTCATTGTGTTTTGGGCGAAGGGTGGCAGTATTTTCGAAATTGTGCAGTTAGTGAACTGCTCACGTGCTCTTGTGATTAAAGTGTACCGTGATTGGACCATTGCGAATAAGGCGTGGAAACGGTGGAGCACTATGGGAGAAGGAATGTCAACTGGGAAGATATGTGTAGGCCGGCCAACACTCAACATTGAGCAACTCACCGTCCAAATGAAGCCGGGGGGTACCGAACTCTTGTACTAAATACAATTTGCTTTGCAGTATATGGATTGGACCTCTCATGATTGGCCTTTTCCGATGAGTCACGGTTTCTCCGAAAAGAGCCATCCTGTGGAACCTCCGAAAAGAGTCATCCTAAAACCACTGCTGGAAGAACACAAGCACGTACATGGATCAGATACGCCCATACTTTTTAACTGTCTATCCTCGCTCGAATGGGATATTCCAACAGAACAATGTGACATGTCAGACGACAATTATCGTGCTTCTCCAGCCACAACACCCAGGTGCTTCCTCAGACGTAAACGAGCACCTTTGCGATCACCTCGACCACCATTGATCTTCCGTCAAGCACCCTTCAGCAGCTTTCGGTAGCATTGGTACATAAACCAGTGGACACTTTCCAGCATCATACTGATTCTCTCCAACGCCGTCCAGCTGCCGCTTTTGCTGTATATGGCGGTTATTTTGATTACAAGTCATAGTAAGGTGACGATGTATTTAAAAACGTAAAATTATGACCAAGGAAATGCATACACTGACAATTTCAGTATTCCACTAGGCTACTATCTCTCAGTCGGTAGAGACGGACAACCAGTTCGGTTTCCGTTCAGGACGCAACACCATCATGGCCGTGAAAAGTGTACAGGCTACCCTCAACCAAATCAAACAATCAAAGGAACATTGTGTTATCATTTCACTGGATATTTCAAATGCCTTCAATAGCCCCAATCACGACAGCATGAAGCACGCCTTACAAGGAATCAATTGTGCAACATACTTAAAAAACATTGTTATGGACTTTCTGGACGAGCGAGAGGTCATCAGTAATGGTACCCACAAGGCTGGAAGATGGAGAGAAGATGCCCACAAGGCTCCTCTCTGGGCCATATCCTCTAGAACATCTTGATGGAGGGCTGGTTCTCAGCGGTAGAGCAATGCAACCTCGGGAAAGGCAAATTCCAGCCTTTGCAGATGATGGCCTCGTGATCCTCTCGGCCTCCTCAGCTATGAAACTTGAACAAATGGTTCCAGTGGTCTGGGAGAGCTGCCAACAATGGGCTCGGAGGTGCTCCCTGGAGTTTAACCTGGATAAGACCAAATGTCTCTTCATTCGTCACCGCGAACTCATCAGACCTCCAGTTATCAAGCTTGAAGGGAACGTGGTTCCCATCGAAACTTCCCTGAAATACCTCGGCTTTATTCTTGAGAAGTCGGGTCTATGGCTAGACCATGTTGCCCACCTGTCTCAGAGAGCCAGGTCGATCGGTAGCAGACTGTTCATCTTTGCAAGCAAATCTTGGGGCCTGACCACCAGGGCCAAGAGGATACTATTGCTTAGGATTATCAGGCCCATGCTCCAGTATGGAAGAGAGGTTTGGGGTTTCAGGGCAAAAGACAGTCGTATCAGAAACCGCCTCTGGGTTGCTGAGCGCCCCTTCCTGTTGGCCCTTGTAGGAGCATATCGCACCACTGCTAATGAGCCCATAAGCATCCCCCACTTCACTTGGAAGCAGAAGCTCGCTACAGGGTACAACTAGCACGGAGTAATGGTTACCTGGGATATGAGCCACCTTAATCAGCTGCTGAGTCGAGATCTCCCTGGACCTACACCACCATCCCGATACACAGTTGGCTATCTCCTAAATACGAGGCTGACTTGGAAATATACACAGATGGATCACGCGTAGGTGAAAATACTGAAGGGGCTTTTGTGGCTTTTAGAGGCAAGGACATTATAGGACAATCCTCCTTCAGCCTTCAGCCCACCTGTTCTGTCTTCCAGGCTGAAGTGCAAGCCATCTCTGAAGCTCTAGTGTAGCGTCTGGGTGAAAGCCTACATAGGAATACCTGGCAATGAGGCAGCAGACAGAGCAGCAAAGAATGCTGCCCTGGCCTTTCCCGCTCGTCTCAACTCAGAAATCCAGCCCTCTTTCCAGAGCTACAAGAAAACTCTACGCTCAAATATTATCACGACTTGGCAGGAGCAATGGTCCTCGAGTGTCAAAGGTAGACCTGTTTATAATTATATTCCTAATGTCTCAACGGTCATGCTGAATCTGTCTTCGTATGCAGTCCAGTTCATTATAGGTCATGGACCATTTTTACAATACCTGCAGAGGTTTAAGCTAAGGGAAGATGACCCCCTTGTGTCCTTGTGGCAAGGGGTCACATAACCCGGACCATATTTTGGCGGACTGTGAAGACCCAGCCATTGTAAAAGCACGGGAGGAGCTACATGCATAGAAAGGGTTATGCCATTCCTTACCAGAAGCAAACCTTGATGAGTGCCAACCTGTTAACAGACCTAATGCAGTTTGCGAAGTCTGCAATCCTTGCTCATTCTTTCTGAAAGGGAGCTATTCCTCTAGTATTACTTTCTTATTGGAATCACTCAGTATTGTAATAATTACCAATATTTCATTCTTCCACTCATTCTTCCACTACTTAATAATTACGAAACAACTCAATATTTTATTAGAAATCCTAAATTGATTTTTATGAGCATCAAACATGAAAACTGACAAAAGAGTTTTTAAAGTATTATTAAATAGCGGAAAACTGGAGCTACTTATTTTTTTCACAATGTCCATCTGTCTGTCCGTCCGTTCCCTTCATAATTTCCACATTTTTTGAGGTAGGAGGTTGAAATGCAGCTTACTATGGGCATGTGCACCTTCACTATTTAGTTTGGTTTTGATTGGCCCACTGGGGTCGGAGGTTCGGAGACGGAATTTTCATGCACATAAAGGAGTAAAATTCGGTATGCACATTCCTCTAAGCAAGATCACTATTACTATGAAGATTGGGCCAAATTGTCCCAACGGGGTCGGAATTGTTACTTGGTCTTTAGAAGTATGGCAACATATGACATGTCATATATCATTCGATCGGAAATGATGAGAAACGAAATAAGATAGAGTTCTTTTACACTTTCTAAATACTACGTTCGAGAAAAACAATTTTTCGATTTAAAAAATTGGGGAGGGGGGTTAAAAAGTGAGATCAAAGGGTAAACATAGACGATCTCAGGGCTTCCACTACTTTCCTATAGCTTCCTCGGAAGGATTAAGTTCTTGTTTAAATTACCTTCAAATTATTAACATATTAAATATTACTTGTATTAATATAATGACGAGGTGCTTCCCAAAATTGTTTTATTCTAATCGAAACGTAAGAGGTACGAAGTTTTGCCGATAGATGGTGTTAGGGGTACGTCTACGCTGTAATTGTGCCACGTGATTTTGAGTTTGAGCTGTTTTTGTCAGACTTTGTGTTGGTCGTGTCGCAATGCTGGATATTAAAGCTGAAGAAAACTGTGTCTGAAACCCATAGACTGTTGAAGGAGGCTTTTGGTGAACAAGCTTTAGGCCAAACCCAAACATTTGAGTGGTTTAAGCGTTTCAAAGATGGTTGGGAGTTTGTGGAAGACGACAAGCATTCTGGTCGACCGTCAACAAGCACAACTTTGGAAATGATCACGAAACTGCGTGATGTGATCCGAGAGGACGAAGTCACCTTGGACTGTCGTACAGGAGGTTTTGAGACGATTGAGGGAAAACGTGAGGCGCAAAAGGCCAGAGATATGGAAGAAGAGAGACTGACTGCTCCATCACGACAGTGCTCGGCGCACACATTGCTCGCTATGAGGGACTTCCTCAACAAAAACAACATGACCGCCGTCCCCTGGCACCCTGCGATTTCTCCTGCTTCCGAAAATTGAAATTTCCCTTAAAAGGGCGGCGATTTGACTCCTTTGAAGTGATCCAAGCGGAATCGCAGCAGTGTTAAACATGTTCCAACCTGGGAACTTCCAGGAGTGCTTACGGAAGTGCTAGAAGCGATGTATAGATGCCCTAAAAGACAAATTTGAAAATAACGTTGGAAATTACAAGATCGTGTAAGTTCCGTATTTTATAGACATACATTTCGGGAAATTTTGGGTAGCGCCTCGTATATTTTAGCTTTTTTGCCAGTCACCACGAAGCCCGACTGTAGCAGAGAAACGACAATGTTATCGTGTAGCTACAATCAACCGTTGACAACGGGACCTCTGGAGCGGCCAATCCATTGATAAAAATGGGTGGGAAGGGGGAGAAGGAGAAATTGCTTCTTCGTGCCTCACTTCACGTAAACGAAGAATGTCCAACGTCCCTCCCCAGCCTGCTCACCCGTTTTCATCAATAGACAGGCCGCTTCAGGGGTCTCGTTGTCAACGGTTGACTGTACATTACTGTAGAGACGCCCAGATCAACTAAACCCTTGTGTATTTCATGGATTCGCCGCCAGAGCACCCTATACGCACAGTCCGTTGGGAAAAAAGAGGCATAGACAGTTCGAGGAAGAAGTCACATTTTAGGAAGCATTAGCCATCTGACGAAGACACTTCCACTGAAGAACCCACATCTTGAGCGGCCTTCCAGGCGCAAATTGTGCAGCAACTGGAGGCCCTGGTCTTCGAAAGCAAAAGAATCACCATGGAATATATCATGCAGGAGGTCGACATCTTTTCATGACATCATTATCATTATATTCATAATTATCAAAATATGCACCATAACAACAATATCTATGGAAACACCCCTTTTACTCTAATTTTTCTCCAATACAAACGCACAGAATACAGGGTATACAATTTGCATCCACAAGAGACTACAAAGAACGAGTGCCAGCAAGTGTCCAACTTGAGGGACGATACTTCGAAAGGGACCAACGCAATTATGTACATTGAATAGTACAAAATAAAATAATTTACATCCATTTTAATATCCCTACGAACTGGATTTCCTTGGGCTAGGTTGAATTCTCTATTACAGCAGACCTGCCAACGCACCCGGATTTTGACAATTTCACCCGGTCTCCCGGCGGATCGTAAAAATCTCCCGGCGAATAGTACTCTCTTAAAAGAACCAGCAATTACGTCAGCAATTTCTTTTTTTTTTGGAACACTATCTAGTCTTCTTGCAGTTAAATTTGCTTATCCAGAAAGAGAAGTACCATGCTACAAATGTAAACCTTCAAAAGAAGTAATATAAAAAGGCAAAAAAAAGCTACAAGACAGTACAATCAGCTCCACAAGAAGACAAATTAGGGACACTTCAAATTTAAATAAGCATAATTTCAAGACAAAAGATATTTTATAATTTAACCAGTGTTGGTCTCATTATTTCACATACGGTGTATCTTACTCCCTTAATCATTTTGACTAGTGTATAGTGTATAATATGTAATTGTACTTGTGGCATCTAATGATAAATTATGTCCAAAAGTAAAATTTAAGTGCAGAATTTTTGTAACAATTAAATTTGTTATCGATACGTATATTTTAACCTACTAAATTTACTATCACCCGGTTTTCCTCCAGAAATAGTTGGCAGGTCTGTTACAGGGAAATTCTATAGAAAGGTTCTTAAATAATAAACTCATCAGCATTCTCTTCGATCACAGAAAATAAACCGACTCAGTAGGCAACAACATTTATCATTCTATAAATGAATTCCATTTTCACACGTGACAAAGCCCATCCAACAACCGTACCAGGACTTTATTTCTCCACTTACAAATAAAACTGCTCCTCCTATAACACAATTAAAGAACAACGAAACGAAGACCGTGGAGCCAATTCAATAAAAGAAAAAAAAATTATTAAAAAATCCCAGCTTTTTTTCCCTTTCTCGCTACTAATTGGATGGATGATGGAGAAAGAAGACAAGAGGGTGGGGGTAAAGGGGGGTTTCGAGTGGACAGAAGATGGAACGCAGACGAACGAAGCTGCCATTCGTTTATATTTCCTTTTCTGCTCGGCCACCGAGCGATCCGTTTTCATTAATCCAATGAAAACGCTGCCACGAACCCCTGACTAAACACTCCTGCACTCGTTTTGTCAACTTTGCAAATTAAACCAAGAAGAAGAGAGAGTAGGGTTGCTGTCTTCTCTAGTATCGAATAGTTCAAAAGCGAAGTTTTTGGTAATGAAGTTCTGAAAAAAATTAAATATTTAACAAATTAAATATTTACTACCCCTATAGCAAAGATCCGCTATTTTTGATAACGTTTTGCTTCTATTTACAATCCATGATTACAGACACGTGTTTTCACGAGATCTATATTATTAAAGCTGTTATGCAGGCTCTCTGCGCCCCCATTTTTAGAAATAAAAGGTACCACCAATAAGATAAATTGTACGCATTCAGAATATTTCTAGAAAAACATATTCATGTACCCAGTTGCCTCCTACATATTAATTGGTGCTTTGTATGTCGGCCATTTCATGACCCCAATCGTCGCTCCAACATATGCTCTACTTGAAACGATACTACCCAAACACAGGATCGTGGAAGGATTGTCAACGTCACACAAGTGCATCGATTTCATTGGTTAACGCTACCTCGGCGGATTTTACCGTCGCGGTAAAGTTGAATCCACCTCAACTCTAGACGGTAGCGGTTTTTGCGGTATGATGTCATTTCCAGTTTCGTGCACACATTTGGCCAAATTTTCCTGTTTTCCACCGCGCTGCTTACGTCACGTGCGGTTTTTCCGCCGCGGAAAGCGGAACGGTTCTCATTCTAATGAATAAGAGTGCATCTTGGGAAAAAAGTATGAAAATATGCTTGCAGGGGCAGCAGTCCTATGGCCATCAGGCGGATGTCCTTAATTGTAATACTCAAGCGACTCGACCCAGATGCTGTATGTAGTTTAGCCACTTAGTTCTCTGGCGTCCCCTTAGTTTCATACCCACTAGCTTGGAAAAAAAGCACTGCATAGGAAGACTAGTTTGCAGTATCCATATCACGTAACCTTACCAACTCAACAGAGACCGCTCAATGCAGTGAAGTAGCGGGACAACAACTAAAGACGTCCTTGCAGTTGATCTCCTTGTGGTAATATTTGCCACACCTCCCACGAATCTCATTTCGAATGTTTACACTCGCGACAATACATACACTCATGACAATAGATGAGAATGGGGAGACAAAGATAGATTTAAAGTAATAAACTTTGCATTATTTCCTAGCATATGTTTCATTAACACAGATTGCCTTCGATTCGAGCATCTGTATTCTTTCACCTGCCGCCCATCACTCGTAAATGCAATCCCGAGATATTTGACCTCTTGCACCTGTATTAATGGGACTCCCGTAATATGGAGAGCGCATCGAGCTTTTCGTGAAAAAACCAGAGTCTCACTCATGCGCACAATAATTTTCATCCCAACTACACTGTCATCTCAGCTTCTTCACACTTGCTTGCAACTGATCTCATGCATGTGGAAGAAGAGTCCAACACCCATATGAACGGTCTCGATTTAATGCCAATTATCCGGACACATAATTCAAAGCTTTCATACGTTATACAAACATGTAATTTATAGGGCTTTCATAGCAACCAGTAATTGCAATACTCTCCAGAGGAACTCTCAAAAGTAAAGATATCTTTTGCATACTCCTAGGTTTTCCCAAAGATTTGCCTTAGAACAAAGTCCTGATCGGTTGTTCTCTCTCAGTAGTCTGGATAAGATTATTTCCCGACGTTTCCTTTCCAGAAACTTAATATAGATTTTCCCATAAATGCAGAGAAAAGAGATGCCACGATAGTTGTTGCAATCCCTTCGATCTCCCTTTTAAAGATAGGGACCACAAACTTATTTTATGAGCAACTTTATTTAAAGGAATAACTCCAACTACCACTTCCCCTCAAACAGTATTTTATTAATATTATTTATTTTTATATTATCACTCGATACTCTATATGACCCCTGGGTGAATCTAACTTATGTCAGCAACCAGAGAAAGTCTATGCTACGTATCTGTAGAAGAGCAGCTAGGAAATATGTCAAGAGAGCAGTGTGGTTTTCGACTTCGCCGAGGAACCTCTAGGGCAAATCTTAGAGAAATCCTGGGAGTCTGCGAAAGATATCTATGCTTCCTTTTTTGAACCTCGAAAAAGCATATAACAGAGTTCCTCGAGAGCAGCTTTGGAGAGGACTGTGACTCCGTGTATGCGTACTGTCGCCCCTCTTGCTCAATATCTTTATGGACTGGATAGACAAGGGCAGACGAGACGATGAGCCACAGGTGGGTGGCTGCTTGGTGGAGGTGCTGCCCTTTGCAGATATCTTGTTTTCCTTTGGTCTTCTTGCATTGGCCTGCAACAAGCACTAGAACGTTTTGCAATCATATGTGAAGAGGCTAGGATCAAAATTTAGATGGTTAAGACTGAGTGGTCATTTTAAGACAGCTTGCTCAGTGTGCTCTCCGTGTTAGGAGAGCCTCATTGTAGCAGGTGAAGGAGTTCAAGTATCTCGGGACTGCATTTATGAGTGATGGGTGGCAGAAAACAGGATTAGATGCTCGAATCGATGCAACAAGTTGTGTCAGTCGCAAGTAACGAAACATGTGTAAGGAAATAAAGCCAAGCTCTCTGTTTTTTAATTACATCTTTATCCCCATTCTCACCTATAATCATGAGTGTGATTGCTGGTGCAATGGCTGAAAAGAAATTTCTGACAGGTGGCAGGTTTTGAGAGGTGCCTAACCTAACCTACTTCTTTGCATTGAGAAGTGCAATTTACGTTGGTATAGCCACGTACTCTATATATGGATGTCGCTAACTGGTCTTCCTGGTCTTATGGCCACGTATATAAGAGAAGAAGGAGTCAGGGTAGAACTGGGTGACTAGAACTACATGGATAAGCTGGGTTCGAGTCGTTTGGTTATTATCAATGAGATCATGTAGATCCTCCATACTGCTGTCCCCGCGACCCTAACGGATAAGCAGGCTTGAAAAGTAAGAAAATAAGCACCGTAAGGAGTGATCACTAATTTTTTATGTGAAAATTTTTATGTATAAATTCTATCACAATAATATTAGTCTAGCTGTGAGAAGTCCATGTATTATATCGTTTCATTTAATGAAAAAGACAGATGCTTTACAATAAATATGTAAAATATTAATCAGTTATAAAATTTCACACTAAATTTCTAGCAAAATAACTTAAAAGTTTCTCTCAATAACGTATTATAAATTCCTGCAAAATAATTTAAATATTTAATATAAAATTCAAGGAAAATTTATTGCAAAAAATTCTAACAAATTTTCATAACATATGGTAAAAAATAAATTTTCATTTATAAAATTCGAAAAAAAATTGTAATGGCAATCTGTAACGTCAACAACCTCGTATACATGTCCCTATTAAGAATAGGTGATATTATCCGAATGTGGAGTGCTAGAGCGCACAATGTGATTGACAGAAACCGACGTGTCTTAACCAGGAAGGATCTCTAGCAAGCGAAGGGGCCCAATATTACCATAAATCAAAAATTACAAATGCCAAATCGAAAAGTAGCGCCTGTTACAAGAAAAGGCTTTTCTGGCCAATTAAACATAGGAATGAGGTGATGTGAATCGAGGAATCAAGCTACACCCTTTCCAGCCAGATGGTGGAACCTGCATGCGCCGTAAAGGCTGTTGCAGAATCCGCGTCTTTCAGGCGTGAAGCATCCGCCCGCATTCCAGGCGTTTTAAAGGCGTCAGAAAGCCGCGCATGTTGAAATTCGGAGTCGTTTTACATTCAGCAGAAGCGGGTTCATAGGCGAACTCAGCTGTGATTGTTTTTTTGGATGAGTCGTTCTTTCGTCCAGTCGCTGTTGCTGTCTTAACATCTTGTATAAATGCAATACATCATTTAAACACTGCTTTATTTACACCGTTTAAATATACGAGAGTTGGGGCTAAGTCATGGCAACTATTTTTTTATGAGAATTCGAGCATGGGTGGAAAATGTGAAATATACAGGTGAAAAGGCAAGGAATGGACGAAATGTACGACATTTAATAACACGCCAACATTTTGCTCCTCATGTTTATTAAAGTTATTGACATAACATTACAGGTTTATGTTCTAGAATCATGAATCTGTAATGTTATGTTTCAAGATTCTGGAAAACGTATTCTGGAATATGATTACAGATTTCATGTTCCAGAGTAATTAACATAAATCAAAATAGAAAACGCTATTTTGATATACGAGCGTTGTTCAACTCGGGTTACATCTATCCTGCACGGCGGTTAGCTAAGAATTGATTTAACATTGCTCTCTGTGCAACACCAGGAAATCACACAGCCATCTTGTGTTGTCGAAACATACTACGAGAATGCACGGCTTCTTTGAGACATATGACATTTTGTAATACCATCCCTAGCTCTGAGAAAAAAAAATAGTTGCCATGACTTATGCTCCAACCCTCGTATATTATATCGTTTTATTACGAAAAACGACAGAAAACGTGGCATATTTGTACGGAGAACACCGGCTTGGTTGGAACTCCAGAAGCTGCGGGGTTATCGCCTCCAAACCGCGTGCCACTGAATGTATAACGGCTCCGGTATCAAGCCGCGTATCATACGCCAGTTGCGCCGAATTCGGCGCGAATTGGCTGATTCTGTAAAGGCGTTAAGAAAGTAAAACGACATTTATTGAAGCGAAATTTTGTTGGCAGTAGTGCTCCTCATTCCCACCAGAATGATTTCGTTTCTCACGGTCTTGGTCCATTGGAATCACAAATAACCAATGCTATCTGGATATCCTGGACAATTATTTGCTTCCTACATTGTTGTAGGTGTCGGTGAAAGGCCATTTATTTATTCTTACATCCTGGTTTGAAGGCACGACAGTTTTAAATACCGGATTGGCTGGTTTAAAGCCCTAATCTCAACAGAACATCTCTAGGGTAAATTATAACGTCGAATGCGAGGCATCGAGAAACAAGTCATAAGAGATTTGTCGTTATGGCCAGACAATAATAATCAATCTGGACATAAAGAATGAGTTTACAATCACAAGTATTCAATTTCAAATGATCCTTCAGCTTTTAATTTAGAGACGAATTTTACATATTCAATATGGGTAAGTAATATTACCCCAAAGACGACTTACTAAACGTAAAAAATGCTGGGAAAGGTTCCTCTCAAAAACAATGCTGGGGTAAAAGGAAGCTGAGAGTGTCGAAGTCGAAAGGTAGAGTGTTGCAACCTTCCCGCTTTCTATGAATGAAGAGCAAGTGAAGACGCCTCAAAAGCATTGCCACCACAATGGGGGTACCGATGCATTGGAGAATAATTCCAGAGCTAATTGCTTTCTGCAAGAGATGATGAAAAAAAAAAGGTCGCTCGCTCCTGTTTAAGAACCCGGCTGAAAACGCCAGAGCTTAAAATTGGCAATTCCTGTTGACAGTATTACGTGTGTAGTTTTAAAAAAAGAGCGGAGCAGCAGCAACAACAGCATCACCCTAGAAAGAGGGAGCTTTTTAGCAGATAACGACAACATAAAAACATATTAAACAACAAACCTTGACGGCGCCTGGTGTCGAGGGTTTTCTCCAGGATCCCCTATTTTAATTTCACAGTCAAACTCTTCCGTTTAGATAAAACGAGAAACGCCAATGGAACTTACCTAAGATAAAAAAAAAACAATTTTTACTTTAAAAGATTAACAGAACCCCCTCCCCAGAAAAACATCAAAAGAGAAAAGGAGACGAAAATGTTTTCATTTACAAGCTCCTTTCTCGTAATTTCATCAGAAATGGCTGCTTCTCTTTCATTTTTCGCTTGCAATTTAAACTGCTCTCAAAAGCCGCGTTTAAGAAGATACACTCACCTTCATTAGGTTCACCCTCGACATAACAAGAATGTCGACCCCTCTAATAAAACAGAAAATTTTATTTAAAAACACCTAAAATGGTTAAGCCTTTCTTATGTGTTGCTAAATTTCAATAAGACCATTCCAATGAATCATTAGCATTTAATGACCATTCAAGTCAAACAGGCACCTACAGTAAATTTAACTTAACAAGCACGAGCGTATTCCCTTGAATTTCAATTCATTTTATGTCCATAGAAACATCACAATTCAGTGTAGGCCTTTCTTTCAATATAGTCTATTTTCAACTATGTGACTTGCATCACCTGTATAGTATCCTCCCCAGACTTTCATGGAACCACTTTTATGGAGTGCGTCGCACGTAGCCTTTCGAAGCGTGTGATTAGCATAAACCAAAGAACAAAAGCCCAATCTATGCAATGAAAAGGAATGACGTCCTCTACCGCATGACAACAATGTCTTGAGGCAGGAGAGGCGCCATCTTTATTGACTGGCTAGAATGAGAGATTGCGAATTACTGCAAGTACTGTTTTTGGAGTGCTCGCATCAATACTAGAGGGTTCGACAGAATCTGGAGGGGCTGCCACATTTTTGGCGCAAGGGTGTACAACTGAAAGAACATTACAATGAATCCAGAATTCACGTCACGCAGTTGGTAAGATTGTGGTTTTTAAACAAATTTAACATCTTTGGACAAAGCTGTAGTTGATAATCCAATCGATTCGTCGACACACCTTTGTAACGTTGATGGTTGGTGAGAACGAACGTTCTGTCGCCATTATGATGCAAGAAGTTGCAAGATTATTCCATATCCAGGGATCGAACCAAAGGCTATTGCGTAACCTTCACAACATTCTAAACCAACTGAGCCACCTTTGGGTTTAACCCAAATACTTAGAAGAGACAGATAATCCTATATTACTATACTGCATATTGATGTAGTCCAATTTATTTACAATCCTCATATAAGCATACGAGGTGATATCCAAAATTTCCAGAAATTGTTTTATTCTGACCGAACCATAAGAGGTACGAAGTTTTGCCGATAGATGGTATTAGGGGTACGTCTCGGCTGTAAATGTGCCAAGCGGTGTCATCCTATGTCCACGTGATTTTGAGTTTGAGCTGTTTTTATCACTCTTTGTGTCGGTCGTGTTGCGATTCTTGATATTAAAGCTGAAGAAAACTGCAGCTGAAACCCACAGACTGTTGAAGGAGGCTTTTGGTGAACAAGCTTTAGGCCAAACGCAAACATTTGAGTGGTTTAAGCGTTTCAAAGATGGTCGGTAGTCTATGAAAGACGGTCGACCGTCAAGCAGTCTGGAAATGATCACGAAAGTACGTGATGTGATCCGAGAGGACCGAAGTTAGACCATCCACAATGTTTGTGATCGCCTTGAACTGTCATACGGGACGTTTTGAGACGATTGAGGGAAAATGTGAAGCGCAAAACGCCAGAGATGTGGAAGAAGAAAGACTGGCTGCTCCATCACGCTCACTGTGAGGGACTTCCTCAACAAAAACAACTTGACAGCTGTCCCCTGGCACCCTGCGATTTCTACTGCTTCCGTAAATTGAAACTGCGGTTAAAAGGCGCGAGTTGACTCCATTGAAATGATTCAAGCGGAATCGCAGCAGGTGTTAAACATGCTCCAACTGTGAACTTCCAGGATTGCTTCCAGAAGTGGGAACATCGCTGGAAACGATGTATAGATGCCCAAGGAGACTACTTTGAAGGTGACGGTGGAAATTAAAAGATCGGGTAAGTTCCGTATTTTATAGAGGTATATTTCGGGAAATCTTGGGTAGCACCTCGCATATGAGGTAAGTCATATTGAATACATATACAAAAATGAAACCGCTCACTCATGACCACTCCTTTGTGACATCCTAAACGTCAAGACGATATTCCAGCTCGTTCCATTTCAGTAAAGTCGAGGTGAAGTGGTAAACGACTAGGTCTTTAACATACCCCACAAAAGATCATACAAAAGAACAAAATATCACTTGGGCCGCAAAATATTGAGGAGGGGGGGGGGATAGTTAACAAACATAATCGCAAGACAATTTGGGGCCGCTACTGCTTACAAGGTCTATAGTGCCCGGCAAAAAAGAAAAAGCAAACTGTTCTATGCGTAAATGTTTAAATGCTAGTATCTTTTATTACCATATCATTGCTTTCTCCATGTCTATTGCCCTTAAATAATTAAAAACATTATAAATTATGCGTCATCTTTACTGTTTATAGTTTTTCTTGAATAAGCGGCGAGATGGAGGCCATGTTTCAGGAACTCTGAATAAACCAGACGTCTAAAATGGATAAGCACAAATATTACGCATGCGTTCGTTTTCCTTTGTTTTCGTGCCGGGCGCTCTAATGAACATGCCGTTTTTGCAAACTCCATTATACTATTTGATTTTGCCTCATGTTGCCATTTGGAATAATAATAATAATAATAATAATAATAATAATAATAATAATAATAAAATTTTAGTTTCTTATTGGTAAACAATTTTCAAAAGCGTACCAAAAATTTTTTTTCATTTTTTTCTTGAACATTCAATGAATGAATATTCAATAAATGACAAGATTTGAACATGGCAGGGCGGGAAAAAACAATAAGCGAGTGCTACAAAGAGAGAGGAGGTGGAGGATTATTGTTGAAGGAAAAGGAGCAGAAGCCAGGATGAAAAAATGAAATAAAATCAAGGGGGTTGGCAAAGGGAGGGTAGAAGAAGGAAAAGGAGAATCTGGCGAGAGTGCGACTGATGCAATTTCAGCCAAACGTAAAACTGGCGCGAACAATTTAGTTCCTTGCACTGCTACGAGAGAGAGCGCCTCCTACACTTACATTCGAAGTGATGGTGCTTCTTATCGGGGCCCCCCCCCCCCCTTCCTTTTTTGTCTGTGTATATATATATTTCTCTCTCTCTTTATATATATATATATGAAAGTGCAAGTAACACGAAAACGACTCTCTTTACGCTCGCCTCGATACGTTGCGTGAGCGCATGCCACTGATAGAGACATACGAATGACACAGATTAGAAGGCATTCACTTCCCCATTCCTCTATCCTTCCACCCACTCTTTTGTACTGCTCACTCCTCTCCTCTTTCTTCTCCTTTTATTCAACTTGTGATCCTACTTTGTTTTATGCATAATAAACTACGAGCTTTAACTTTCCCGGCCTCTGCGGACTTTATTGATTTCTAGCTCCCAAGATGGAATGGGTTGCCCGTCCATATGCGCAAAACACTTCGCCTGACTAAGCATACGTTTTGTCTCCTTTCCTTATTTCTTCTTCTTCTTCTTCCGTTTCTCCTTTTTTTAAAACTTCTTCCATTTTATCTCTCATCGTTTCATCTTCTATATCTTTATGGCTTATCTACCCTTTCATCTCCGCCCCCTCGGCTTTAAAGTATTTCAATTTTTTGGCTCCATTTTTTTGCTTCACAAAATATCGGATAGCGTCGATATAAAATATTTTTATTTTCAAATAAAAACGAAATATAAAATGCTTATGCCTACGACCCTTCTAAAGCCCACCCACCTTAAGTATACACAAGCGCTACAGCATTATACAAGACCTTTTTATTGGATTCACATATACATTTTAGAACATCTAATTCATTTTATAAAAATAAACAAGCGAATAGCCTAGCATAGTAATTACTCATTATATCATTCATGACATATCGTTACGAGTTGGTTGATGTATTACATGCCATATCTTAACATTGAAAATTCCAGTGGTCCCCTCCTTCCTTCAAGCGAAACCTTCCTTTTTAGGTTTACCACTCACATGAAAACTTAACTAACAACAGAACGATTTGAATATAAAAATACTAGAAGCACGAGAGTTGACAGAGGCTATATATGAAGCTCAGTGGTTTCAGAGTATTTGTTGGAAAAGGTTTTGACCAATAAATTGAGAGTTCTTAGTATTGTTTCTATCAATGAAATGGGTAAAGACTTAACAATACAATAAAGGGAGAACAGAATTCCAGACTAGTTTCGCATACATCTTCGGTTTTATCAAGGATATTTAAACTGAGTGGCTAGTTTATTAGGAACACCCATAACTATGCAAATCCATTAGCATAGCAGTTACTATGTATCAGTTGGTCACGTGAATTCGGTTATAATATAAAGCGAGAACACATCTGTCAACTGCAAGTAGTTTGACCGTCACCATGGGGAAAACAAAGGATCTGAGCGACTTCGAGCGCGGGATGATAGTTAGTGCCCGGCGAAGTGGACTGAGTATTTCCGAAACCTCACGTCTTCTAGACTTTTCCCGAAGATCCATTTCAAGGACTTACCAGGACTGGTTAAACAACCAAAGAACAACCAGCCAGAGACAAGCCTGTGGTCGCAAACGACTCGTCGATCCAAGGGGTAAGCGTAGTGTCACGAGGATTTTCGCATCGTCAGAGAAAATCAAGAGAGAAGTTTGATGACGACGATGACGCCGAGAGGAGAAATTACATCATCCCAAAAAGTTCTCATAAAGCTACGCGAAGGGCGCGAGAGGGGGAGAAAGAATGGAAATCAAGGAGGAAGGACGTACGGAGCGACCGGCCGAATTCAACTACATGAATGCTAAAGGCCGGGGCGCTTTCCACCATTTCCGAGCGCACGAGAACGAAAAAGCCAGGCAGGAGCCAAATCTAAGAAAGCCAGGCGAGTTCAAGCGCGACGTCGGCGACGACGGGGAGACAGCGGAAAAGGTCGGCGAGGCACGCAACTGAGAACGGCAGCAATATCTCGGGCCACATCGAACGCACGTTGAAGAAGCAACGGTGGACGCCTCATGCAACAAGAGGTGCGTACGAGCCATAGAAAGCCTTCTTCAAAATCTCTACAAGGCGGAGGCTTCGAGCGACGACGAAAAGCAGGCGGTAAAACTACCTGTTACCTGTGGAGACGAGGCACCGGCAAATGGAAAGTGTCCAGCGCAGGCCGAATTCATCTCCATTACGGTAGGCCATCTTTCACGTACTTCTTAAAGTGTCTGAACATTTCGACCGCTACTGAAAGACTATCCGTAGTTTGTTTGCAAGTTCCTAAATTGCTTATAGCATTCTCTTCGCCTACGAAGCAATTAATTGGCACGAGGGAGAGAATGTTATTGGAATCTTCCCGCGGTCATTAAAAGATTATATTGACAGTGGATTGGGAGGATTCATGCGAAAGCCTCATAAACGTTATTTTCCATTAACGAACTAAATATTCAGCGGACGCTGTACGAAGCGAGTTACGGAGGAAAGCGACAGGGTAGCGTCGTCAGGTAGCTCATCAGTTTCGTCTGTGTAAGCTCCGTTATAAATTAGTTCAAGATTTGAAGAGTGTGTGTGTGTGTGTCTGCTTCATTAAGAGGCTAGATATTAACCTCTGTTTATGTTAATCGAATGCGACAAAAGTAATTGTGTTTGTTAAAAATAGTGCTTCACGTTATTTTGAGAATCGGCGAACGAAATTCAGTGCTTCTAATTTTTGTTGATAGTGTTACGAAATATTTAGCAAGGCACTCGACAGTTACGATGCGATGTGTGTCTCGCATAAGATAAGTGTTTATCAAGGTGAATGTTTAAATGCAGGTGGTGTTTCATGAAACGAAAGTGTGCTACGATCGTAACCCTTTTCCATTAGAAGGTCCTATTGGTGTTTGCATTTATGTTTCGTCGCTTCCCGTGTGTTTGGTGATGGTCATCTGCTTTAACAACGACATCAGTGCTTTTGTGCGTCAGCTACATCATCGCAGCATCTATTTATTCGTCTGCTCTTCGGCCAATAGAAAGCAACTCATCGAGTTCTCGCCGATATCAATTCATCGGCCAGCTTTTGCTCATCACTCAGCGAGCTTCATTAGTCGCAGCTACCCGATCTCGACAGCTCTCTTCAAGTTCGCATCAACCAAGACGTTCCAAGACTTGGATCTAGCTAATCTTCAGGATCCTTCCCTTGTTCGTCTTGCCAAGTCAGGGACTTGTTAACTGGAGACGGCAAGGGGACCTATCCTTCATCCAGCATTCGAGTCTTCAATCAGCCGTAATTGTTCGGACTTTCGTCATCCTGAATTTATGTCATCCCTGCTAACAGACTTATGTTTATGTCTTTGCATTTATGACTACTTACCTGAACTTTGCACCTAATTGATATTTATTTGGACTATTAATATTTAAATGAACTTCCACTTCCAAAAACTTTAGTTGTTAATGTTTTTTCAAGAACTTTTGAAAACTCATCAATTTACAATTAAAAAAAATATATTAAGAATCAATAAAATATTTTTATTTCATTCATATATCGTTCCCTCCTCTTGTCTCTGACTCTGCTTAATCCACGTGACACGCAGGATGGGAATGCTTGTTCGTGCGAATAGAAACGTCACGACTCGTCAACTGGACCGCAGAATAACATCTCTGACCGATGGCCAGTCCGGGTACCTTTGATCTCCACCCAAAACTGCAAAAAACGTCTCCAATTTGCCCGTGATCACCAACACTGGACCGTTGACGACTGGAAGAAGGTCCGCTGGTCGGATGAATTCAGTTTCCTATTGCACCCTGCACATGGCCGATGCAGAATTTGGAGACAACAGCACGAAGCGATGGATCCCTCCTGTCTAGTTTCCACTGTTCGGGCTGTTGGAGGCTCTATAACGGTCTCGGGAATGTTTTCTTGGTATACTCTTGGTCCGCTGATACCTGTAGAACAACGTCTTAATGGCCAGGGCTACCTGAACATTGATACCGACCACGTTCATCTCTTCATGGCTACTGTGTTTCCCCCATCGGAAGGATACTTCCAGCAGGACAATGCCCCGTGTCTCAAGGCTCTTATCATGGAATGGTTCCAACAGCACGTAATGAATTCAACTTACTTCTCTGGCCACCGCAGTCCCCGGAGTTCAACCCAATCGAACGCCTTTGGGATGAGCTGGAACGGATTATTCGAGGCATGGATCCACCACCATCCAATAGGCATCAACTGGGAGCAGCTGTTGCATCCGCATGGATAAACATCACGGAACAATGCTTCCAGCGGCTAATTGAATCCATGCCACGGCGAATTCGTGCTGTTGTAGGGGTGGCGCAACATAGTATTAGGGGAGGGGGTGTGTTCCTAATAAACTGGACACGCTGCCACTAGATGCTTTTCGCCCTTATACAGGATGAGCCTGAAACTCTGTCACAAACTTTAAGGGGAGATAGTATGGATGATTCTAAGCAAAAAAAGTTCATATGAACATGAGATATGAATAGAAATAAAAATGGCGCTACTAAGATCAACAAGTTAATACCTCAAGTTCTACTATAACACCTAGGATAATGAAGTTTGGAGGAATAATAGAGTACATACAATTGTGGATACCGTAAAAATTTGATCGAATTCCAACGAGTAGTTTCCAGTGTGACGTTCCGCTATAGGTTAGTCACGTGTGTCTGACGGCAGGATAATAGGGATAAGCCTCGTAGAAATTAAAATGTTCTTTATCTAATTGACATCGTTAGTTATGCGTTGTGCGTTTTATAACGGGTGTTTTGTTGTTGTATGAATGGTTATTGTTTGTGGTGCGGTGAAAATATGAATGCGTGTGTTTTTATTATTATTAAGTGGAGAGTGTAGGATGCCGTGAACGATCGTCAATGGTCCTCTGTTGGAGCTGTATTGTTGAGTAGTTTTCCACGAATATAGCTCAGCTTCCAGCGGAGGATTGTTGCGATCGTTTTCGGCGAAAAAGTGATGAGCGGGTCTCTCCGTTTGTTGAAAAAAAATGTTAAGAGATTCTTTTCTTTTTTCCCTCCATGTTGAGAGAAGACATATTGTGCTAAGCTTAGTAAATACTGGTTTCGTTTTGAAAATGTGATGGCGAAAAGGAAGAAGGATTTATGTTATTGTGAAAAGAAAAACAATGTTTCTCTACAAGAATATTTAGTCTGTTCTAATTATGAGATTCGTCGCTGAGAAACTGCAATGAGCTCGTCAAGGTTGGAATTCGTCTAAGACGGTTCTAAGTAAATATGTGCTAAGAAAAATTTCTTTAATTTGATTTTATTTCTCATATTTGCTAAACTTGTATTTTCCGACATGAGCTAACGTCTGGCCTTCGCCGACTGAGTGAAATGAGCAACGGACTTGGACCCATGATGGAGCCCGGTTACAACGGCAAACAGCGCAGTCATTGAACGCTCGACTTCAGCGATGGAAGGAGGGACTGTAGGTTTGGGACCTGACGAGTCATCATAAGTGGCAAAATATGAAATACCCGGTGAGTTCGTTTCAATTTGTTGAGTTAAGCCCACGGGCACGCGCGAAAACTGTATTATGAATCGATCATCGATTACTCCGGAGCCCTGATTACCACGTAACGGATGTTAGAAAGCGCCCACGGACCTTGTTTATGTGTGTTTAGAGAGACAATTTAATGTCTTCAACTGCTGATTAAGATGGATTATTAAGTGAATAATACTATATCTTATTAAGCACCTTGCTAGTGCAATTAGGCAGCAGCTAATATAGTTTTGAGGTCCATAGTTGTAATTCGACATATAGTCTTGGCTGGGAGCGCACGCACATGCGTAGTAACATATGTTTAAACGCGGTGTCCAGCGCTGCCAGTGGGATATAGTTAACTATTATTTACACTCGCCAAGAGGGGTCACTGTTCCTTCCCCCTTTTCGAGGTAATTAAAGGAGGGACGTTGCACTTTCAGGTGTAAGAGTATGGAATATTTGATTCGGGAGTGTAAATTGTTCAGTATTCCTATAGTTCACTGTCAAACTGTCGTTGCTGCCTCAACTTAACATTGATGTTGGCTGTTGATCCTCTTATATAGGCAAGTGTGCCGGTTGGTTGATTGAAATGAGCGGAAAGTTCGTAGCATTAAGATTTAATTTAATACACTTGCATGTTAGATGGGGCCCTTTAGTGATACCATGGTAGTTAGAAGTAGAGAATATTATGTTAAAATGTATGTACTCTAGGACAATAAATTAGTTTCATCAAGATTACAGTAATATCAGGTTGCATCTTTTTATTTTCGGTTCCGAACCTTAGCTCTCGCCCACCTCAGAGGTTGTTCATCAAACCCTAGAGCATTATCGAACATATTGCGGGGGTGGGGGGGACGCTACACCAGTTACGCAATCGACATCATAAAACGTGCTCACATGTGAGTACTAACCACCACGTGTTACGATGTTGACTACGTAACTCGGAAACTACTCGTTGGAATTCGATCAAATTTTAACGGTTTACACAGTTTTATGTACCCTATCATTCCCCCAAACTTCATTGTAGAACCGGAGTTATTAACTTGTTCATCTTAGTGGCGGCATTTTTATTTCTATTCTTATCTCGGTTATCGTTCAAATTCGAACCCACGTTCATATGAAATTTTTTGCTTAGAAACATCTAAAAGTTTGTGACAGAGTTTCAGACTCATCCTGTATACAGAAATATGGTACAATGGAGTAATTTGATTGTATTTCGTAAATAACACATTAATAATAGGTTGGGTGTCTCGAAAGCAAGGCTCATGAAAGGTGCTTGCTGGTATTTGAAGAGTAGTTTCTACAATTGTTGAGGCACTTGTGGTATCAATGCACTATGTGTTGTATTCCCTTGTCATATTAAGGTGAGCCTATGATGCAAATTGTCTGTGGAACACATATCAATTGCTTAATTATCTTGGTCATGTTTGTGGAACCTCTATCAATCAAGAAAGTATATCAATCAAAATTGAACATGGCTTTAAAAGAGTGCTTCAAGTAGCACTTTAATATAGGAGCTTCAATTATTTTTTAGCAGGACTTTAAGATTAGCGATCCAATATAAGGGCTACAAAAATAAAGTGCCAAGC
Source organism: Rhysida immarginata (assembly GCA_023313115.1). Lineage (NCBI taxonomy): Eukaryota > Metazoa > Arthropoda > Chilopoda > Scolopendromorpha > Scolopendridae > Rhysida > Rhysida immarginata. Next base: position 1,848,347 of record JAHWFO010060774.1, read on the forward strand.
GAAAGGCTTCAGAAGTAGCAATCTAATAGAAAGACTATAAGTAAAAATCTATTATAAGGGGCTTCAGAAATAGTGATACAGGGCTTCCAAAACAATACCTCAATAGGACGGTTTCAAAAGTAGCAATCTAATAGAAGGGCGCTTCAATAGTAAGGCTACAGAAGTAGACATTCAATAAAAGGGCCTTAGAAGTATTAATCCTAGGGAAAGGCTTCAGAAATAGCTTCTTGCAGTAGTAAGCTTCAGAATTAGTGATCTAAAAGTAGCGTGCAAATACAGAGGGGGTTCAAAAAATGGACTTCAATTTGTTTCCAAGTAGCTCGTTGATTGTAGCTGGTTTTTGTCGATACCACGACAAATTTCATAGCTTCATAGTTACACTGTACTTCGTGAGATTAGTAAGTATAAGAATTTTTGTTTCGTAATTATTCGATTATAAACAGTGAGTACATTTTTGTAGCCCTCTGTAGAAAGGCTTCAGAAGTATCGCTTCCTTAAATAATTCAACAGAAATATTACATTCCTTCTATACAGTGTTAAGTAGAGTGCTGTATTTTTGGACAAAGTGTGCTTTTTAAATAAATAAAAACAAAATGCTTATTTTTCCGTATAAACGCGCTATCCTTTCCACGCAAATAATTTACATCCTTTCCAGGAATCTTCATCTCAAGAACGGAGAAGATCTTAATGGTTAGGTTCGCTGAAGAAAAAAAGAATAAAAAAACCAGATGTAATGCATCACGTTTGAATTAAATTAATTTCTGCGTTCTTTACCCCAACTCCGCTTCTCCTTTCGTTTAATGAAAACAGAAAACGATAAAAAAAATGAAATGTTATCAACTAATAAATTTAATACTCCGCCTCTTGTACTTCTTTTACGACTGAATCCACTTTTGCGTTTCTGGCTCTTTTTATGGAAATGACCCCACAATTTATGGCCCCTTGTTTCGTGGGTGGGGAGATTCTTCAAAAGGAAAGAAGTAGGAACGATTTAATGCACTACCTATGATTAAAAGAAAACTGTAGAATAAGGAGGAGCAATAAACGGGGGGTAAAAAAATGAATGGAATTTATAGGTATCATGTCGGTTGGGAGAATGGTTAACAGATTAAATGTTGACGGCGATGATGAGGTATTTTATTCTCTTGTTCCTTAAGAACCCTTCTTCACAGACCCAAAAGATATGTTTATTTTCTAACAAAATGAGATACATCATTTTTATTACCCCCACATCGATGCACCTTTTTATGGAATCGCTAAGCTTTAAGTCTTCATTCATTATAAAGAATCTTCTTTATATCATATTCAGGATCACCCAAATGTTACAGATGTCACCAATCTCCGAAGTGATAATATACAATATCTATGGGAAATTATCGCCTGCAACTCATTTGCATACGGCTTCAGTTCATTTTTTTCCTCCCTCCTCGCTCGTGCGGGTGAAATTTATGGCGAACGAGTTGGTTATCAAATTTATTACGGCGCCTCATCTAATTGTCCCGGGTTCCACGAAGAGAGAGTGAGTTGAAATAAAAGAAGTCCCAATAAATTAATGGGATTGCGCAGATTACCATTGCCAATAAATGTTCTTCCAGAGAAACTTGTGACAAGTTTATAGGGCAATGCATTATCGGTTTATAGCAACAAGATACATAATTTACAACTGGACGGTCAGGACACCCCCTTTGAGGGGGCGTAACTAATTCTCGTCCATGGAACCCTAAGGGTTTAGGGGTTATTTAAAGCAGGTTTGTATAAATGAGAACGCGATAACAATTTCATTTCAATCTAGAGAACCTATAGAAGTGCAATTCGAAGAGCAGTCAAAAGTTCCAGGAACTCCCTTGCAGATGGAGAATAAGGATGGTGTGAGAGGATTCAGCATGCGGTATCGTTCTGTTCCCTTCCAATTGGTAAGATACAGAGCAGACTGTTCATGGCCGTTTCTACTTATAAGTTTTGTAGAATTTGCATGATGCATTTCACAGGAGTGGCACTGGCCTGATAAAGCTTATTGTACAGTAATTTCTCGCAGAGTGACTTCTTTCTTGTTACTTACTTTGAAAAGCGGTCTAAAATGGTACGCGTTTCGCACCCATGGAGGACACCAAATATACTGTGAGAATGGTAAGACACATATAAAAAGCATGTGTGGTCCTCCTTTGAGGCATCGCAGTTGACTGCTGATTGTAATAAGTCTAGTAAACGTAAACGTTTCTTATACGATGACTTTTCAATTTACATGGACTGAGCAAAACTCATGGGATAGTCACCTAATATCTGGTCGGACCCCCTCTGGCCCTGTGGACGGCGTGGAAATGAGTCTGCAAGTCCCTGGTATACACTTCCGAGGCAGATGACACCACACAGTCTGCAGAGCGCTGGCCACACAGACTGTTCGCACATATCCTGGTTTCAACGGCATCCCAGATATGCTCGATAGGGTTCATATCAGGTCATATAAGGGCTTCGGAGTAGCCAGTCCAGTCGTTTTACCTCCCCTGCATGCTCTTCGAACCATTCTCGGAAGACATTGTAGCGATGTACCGATGCATTGTCATCTTGAAAGACGGCAAGTTCGTCGGGGTGTTGGAAGGCCAAACACGGATGGAGATGATCTCCGAGCAGTTGACGATACCGTAGACCATTCAACGTGCTTTCCAGAAGAACAATGAGGCCCATTCCATACAAGGAAAACGCGTCACAGACCATGACTGATACTCCACCGCTCTGGACCGCACCCTGTTGCCATGCCGGGTCCATGAGCTTTGCGCCACACGGCTCCCCCCAACCAATCGGCATGGAACAGTTGATACCATCACTCGTCCGACCATATGACGATACGCCACTCTTGAAGTGTCCATCCAATGTGATTGGTGGCAAATGCACGCCGAACACCCTAAGTCAGTTTATTAGGAACACCCTACAAATAACAAGTGGATCCAGCTTGAATGCGTCCTCTGATGCCGTAAACTGCTGGAAACATTCTGATGAGAGTAGATGCCACGCCAATACACACTTAACTCCTATTGTGAAGGATGTTGTCAAATGTTAATATGACGATTGAACCATCTAAACTCTGCATCACCCTATTAATAGATTGAATGCTACAACAATGTTGAATATCCTGGCAGTGAGCGATCTTTCTAAATGATACTAGATGTTTTACAGAAAATGTTCCAAATATATACAGCTCTTAGCAAGACACAGGTTAATCAATCTGCTAAGAAGCTTTCCTGATTCTGGAAACCAGATTTTCAGATCAACAATCTTCTCAATATAGACACAAGTTTGAGTTGCCTCCACAACTTGATAAAACTCAAGTCAGGGACCAACTCAAGCTTTAGGACACTATACTTTACAAATAGCCAGCATGAATTTTATGTGACACAATTGAGGCATACATTTTGCTATCTTATCCAAATGATGGGCCTCCCAGGATGTGCAACAGAGATCTTGCTACATTGACCAAAGTTCCAACAGACCGTTCATAGCTCCTCAGAATGCTGCTCTCCAATTTTTCTCAGGATTATCAGTTGTTATTTGCTTCACTATTACCCTTAGTTTGATTGGCTTCTGTGAGGCCTGTTATCTAATATATGGTTTCTTGTTATGCATTATTCGTTGTATGTACGTACTGGAGGCAGTTTGGGCGTTGATTAGTCTAACCTTAAAAGCACCCGAAAAAAATCGAGAAATCGTTCTATAAACTGAAGCTCAGAAAGTCATTCCATTTTAAATGGTCCTTTTAAATGGAACGAACCATATAGCCTATAGTTATGGTGTTCCTATTAAAACAGATAAGTCAGCATCCTTTGCATGAAATGAGTAGGGCTGTGAGCTCAAAGAAGAAATCCCTGTGCAGAGTTAAAATTCCGGATAATAAAACCAGAAGTGTTTAATTCAGCTCTAGTATATCGTTTCCTCGCCCTCTCATTCATTTCGATCGGTTAATTCAAACAATCGAAGCTGGCCGCAATCATCGTCGCCAGTTGCCAAAGTGGACAAACAGAGATGTAACACTTGTAGATTATCAGTTGCGGTTAGCAAACGAAAACAATAACAATTAGCTAGTCGCCTGCGTGGGGGGTCAGAATGAATTTGTCATTTATTCACGAAAATAATATCGGTTTGTCGTTTCGATAAAGTGGTTCCAATTTGTGATTTCCAAAGCACTGCTCATTAGCCATGACAGTTCAAATCAAGGTTCAACATCGATTTACATGGATGGACTTCCCACAGTTCTCCGCAACAAGCTCAACTACTTCAATTTATAGTCAATAGATCCGCACGAGCCTTACCGATAGACAAGGACACTTTAGGATCATGATTAAAAGGATTATGCATTAAAAGACTAATGGTGAACAGAATCTGCGCACACAGACCAATGAATTAGAAAGATGTGTTTAAAATTATATTGGACTACCTTTGGCTCGAATTATAGTATGTATGCGGGCTTTCTTAGTAACTTGTTGAAAGAGGGTCTGGCTGCTGGATATGTCGTTTCAATATGTCCCAATCATTCTCTATAAGGATGAAAACTAGATTCTAGGCTAAATGACCGTGTAGAATAAATCAGTGCTGAATCAACTGTGCGAAATGAACAGCAGCATTGTCCTCCATGAATAAGTCGCATGCAGGATAGACTTAATCCGTAAAATATTCAACAAGGTCGTGGAACCTGCCCAACTTACATGAATATCGGGGGATCAAACCCCCAAAAGCTCCATACCATCAGACACCTGAGTTGTCTCGTAAGGTATGCAGGATCCATTCCTTCGTGGAGCTCTCGCCAAACCCTTTGCCTATCGACGGTACAAACGATGTATACCTGTCTTCATGCATCCAGTCTCGAACTGTTCTAGACACCTCTGCAAAGGAATTTACTTGCTTCTAGTAGAAGAAGGTCAGGGTTTTCGTAGTTAAGGCTCATAGTTCTGCCAGATAAGATTCGGTTCAACCTTGATTCAAACCATTTTGTCCATTGTTGCGCAGTGGATGTTCTATTTCTCCGTCACACTAATGATTAATTGTCTTTGAGCCCAGTTGCCTCTTTTAGCCAAGGTAGCAGGTTACTTCATTGAGAAACACTTCATCGATGCAAATTCATCGTCATAGCTCATTCAGCAACGATCACTTTTATCTTGTTAACTGCAGACAGCAAAGGTGTTAGAAGAAGCCTTCGGCTTCCATATTCCATACGACGCAGTATACAGGGTTTGTATAAAAAGTATCTGGAAAAGTTTCCGAAAAATAGATTTATTTCAGATATTACTACAAAACCTTAAAATTCTTCAAGGTAAACATCCCTTGAGCGTCGATACACTTTTGCCAGCGGCTTTTCCACGACTCGAAGGCTCCAAGGTAGGCGGATTCCGGAAGGTCCTTAAGGGTAAGCGTGCAAGCTTCTTTGACGGCACTTAGGGTCCCATGATGGTGTCCTTTGAGGGAGGATTTCACTTTTGGGAATAGGAAAAAGTCTGCTGGGGCCAAGCCGGAACTGTAAGGGGGTTGGGGAATCGTCGCGACGATTTTGCACTTCTGCTTTTGGTCGTCCGTCAAGACCTTCGGGACGAGTTTGGCGCAGATCTTCCGCATGACCAAATTTGCAGTAATAATGGTGTTATCTTATCAATGCCAATTCGATCTGCGATCATACGCACACTTAACCGGCGGTCTGAATTCAGCACTTTACGCACAAGTTGCACGTTGTCTCGTCCATCTTTGAAGAACTTGTGCCACTTAAAAACTGCAGTTTGTGACATGCTTCATCCTTGAACACTTGGCGAATCATGCCCAACGTCTCCGTACCCGATTTCCCCAGTCCAATAAAAAATTTGATGGCGTATCGCTGTTCAATCGTTCTCTTCATTTTGAGCTTGCACCAAGTCACTCGACAGGGGTCCACTAGAACTTCGATCTAGTCTGAACAAACGCTCGCAGGCGACTGACGCTTGGCGCGTTTTGAAGGTCAGACCTCACACCACTGAGGACGCTCGGTGCGAGCGCGCTGCTAATTACAGTTGTTCCCGATACTTGTACAGATCCTGTACGGCGAACAGTGTGTTCAGAGATCACTTGAGAGGATCCCTTATTAAGATCTGCAGGAATTTGACGCACTGTTGCCCTCCTGTTGTCTTATACCGGTCTTACCACTTTCCGTTCTGCCCGAACATTGACTAGTCGCTGATGGTCACGACTCGCACGTTCAGACCCAGTTTTTCGGCTGAAATTCCAGTCTTTAAACACTTAACAACAGCTGTTTTTGAACATTCTTTTATCCATATCTTCGGAAACAAATCACTTCTACTGCTGTGGTAAACAACTGCTTTCCTATTTATAATGGTCTGGCCATCTAGAAACCTCAGTGCGAAACACAGCTAATCTGCCTACAAACTTCAGCAGTCATAATAATCTGGCCACTCAGTGTATAACTTAGTTGATGAAACTTCTCTGTCGATGAAGTGATCTGTAATCTTTGACAAAAACTGGATCATTTAATACACTGGATATTGCACTTTTTGAGAAGCCAGTGAGCTGTTTCATTGTTTAAGCTCTTCTTTTCCTCCATGCTAATCAAGTTTTGTGATTAAACTCACTCAGCTCATTCTTAAATAAGCGCATCCTTGAATCATATGACCTCAATCTATTTTGCATAAAAACGGGTTTAAAACCAATTTACACGTGTATCTAACTCATTAGCCAATGTGGATGCCTTTATTTGTATGAAGGTGTAATAAGGTGAAAGGTTTTGCACAAACATACATTTCACAGCTTTCATGAAATTTCTCTAAAAATTAACTCAATCGAATCAGCACCCCAAAACGAATACGCGATGAAAAATAAACTGCCGTCACCCTTTGAGGTGGACGGCGCTGGCGCTAAAAGGATTGTCAGCTGGGGGTTGTTTTGAAAGGATTATAAACGTAATCCCATTCATTCTCACGGGGGAATAGAATGTAATGAGGCAGGGTCGTTTGAAAACTCGCCATCTAATGGTCGCTTCAACGGGCGATACTATCAGTTCAGAGCTGAAATTGCAAAACGTTTAGCGGTGTAACTGAATATCACGTGATAACCAATCAACTCTTATCCAACGCTGGATGCAGCACGAAGCGGTTTTAAATGAGGCGATCTTTATTAAGTTTTCTTCTTTCTATTTATTCATGGAGTCACTTATCTTTAAATCAACCATAACATATACGGGCCCTTCTTGAAATAACTGCGTGGGCGTATGATTCACCTGAAACGACGCTTAAGCTTTTTTCCTATCCGTTTTGCCTCTTATTTTATAAATGGCCAGGGCATTTTCGGCGTCCTTTATTTCAGCCGGGGGTAACTGACCGAAGCTTTGAACAAAGGATCCTTTTCGCCTCCTACCCTCCTTTGCCGGGGACTATTCCGCTGGGAGAGGAGGAGGTTCAAGTAGTCCCCCGAGGGCCGTTGGAGCGCCTTTTCTTTTGCAATTGCAGCGCAACAAATGGCTACAGTTTCCGACGTAAGATTGCAGAAGATGGTTGAGTACCTTTGTCTTCTTCCTGCGGGAGCCATTGCTACCTGTGTTGGGGCCCTCGACAAATGGGCTTCACGCTTATACCGTCGGATATTTATATTAAGCTGTATGGGGGGCGCAATAAGAGCGCCTCCCAATTGGCGATCATGTTCTTCAGAAGCACACACTTTGGAGAGGGATTTTTGTCCTCGTTTCGCCCATCGACCAACAACGCCGGCCTGTTTTTCGTGAGCAACGAATTTCGATGTGGAAAATGCAGTGGTCGGCAAATTGGTGACTCAGAGCGCGCGAGAATCTTTTCTTGGGGCAAATTTATTTTTCCTGCCTGCTCCAAACTTTTTTCCTGACAACGTCACATAAGCTTACTATAAGGTCAGACTCTTACTCCAAAATTGATGAACCAAAACTTTCGAGATGAACAATACTCTTTACTATGAACAAAACGGAATCTTTCTCAACATGGGCCGACAAAGGAATTTATAAAGTTAAAACTTATTGGCATAGTCTTACATAAAGCGCCTACAGCTTCAGTGATGCGCTCCTACAGATCATCTAGCTACCTCCATTAACCACAGCCTAACTTTGATCTGCAGGAAAGCGCCACTGAAATTCTAAACTCATTATGCTGAGTGTTTCCGAATTACGAGGGTTGTACCAAAAGTAAGGTTCCCAATGAGCTACAGTCTCGAGGGAAGGTGCTAGACTAAATCCGACAACAGTGCCGTGCGCAGTTGTTCCCGCACTCTCGAGCCCCACTCTCGAGCGATTCGCTACGGCGCTCAGTGTTCGCTTGGCAGCCGTCAGAGATGGAAGTGTTGATCGCCGCTCCCGCCAAGTGCGAGGTTCGAGCAGTAATCCGGTTTCTCCACGCAAGGAAGTTACCGCCCGTGGAGATTCATCGGCAACTGACTGAGGTTTATGGTGAAAAGTGCATGTCCGTTCAGCAGGTCCGAAAATGGTGCAGGGCTTTTGCTGAGGGTCGCACGTCAAACACAGAGCTTTTGAAGAAATTTGGGTGGACTGTTATGCCCCATCCCCCGTACAGCCCGGACTTAGCCCCCAGCGATTATCACCTCTTCCCCAAGCTAAAGGAACACTTAGGTGGCAAACGCTTCAAGAGCGACGATGAAGTCCGAGCAGAGGTCACACGCTTCCTCAACGGATTGGCGGGAGACTTCTTCGACTTAGGAATACAAAAGCTGGAGCACCGTCTTCAAAAGTGTGTCGAAAAAAATGGAGACTATGTTGAAAAATAGACAACAGTGTAAGCTTTTCAATGATGTATAAATTAATAACAATAAACAATGTTTTCTACTTGTAAAAAATATGGGAACCTTACTTTTGGTACAACCCTCGTAGATTATCGCATTGATGTTTGCCAAATATCAGGAGGGCGTACATTTAATGCGCGATAACAACTGATATCACATGAATCTGAGTTGGCGTGACTTGTATGCGCGAGCATACTTTTCTGTGCCGAAATCCAGATCATCCAAGTACCTCCACCACCCACAAACTTTGATCTGTTGGAGAGATTCACTGAAGCTCTAAACTTGATCACGCTGGATATACCGCAGAGTTCGGTCTGAGCTACATTAGCGCATTAATAAAATATTCATTATACGCGCAAGGACATTTTGATAGCACTGTTGTCTTCGTCAACCTATGATTGAAGTGCATTTCAATCGATAATCGAACAGCAGAGTGCACAGTTGTTCGAGTGAGACGAAAGCAGTGCTCCATAACTCCTCTACCTCAACAGAAACCAAAGGAAATACAATGAGATGGGTAAGAAGTTTGATGAACCCTAGAGATCACCCAGAAACGAGGTCATCCATAAATTGCATTACAAAATTGGAAAAAATTATATATCCAAACTCGACTAATCAGAGGCCAATAGAGGAAAAAAACAACAAATCAGTAAGTAGCATAACGTAATATAACTATGTAAGGAAGATCACTGTAATAGGTCCCAGGGACCTTAGTCCTTACTCATAAGGAATTGGTTGGATTTCTCATAAGAGTTAAGTTTTTCCCAATTGCAACACTACAAGGTTGGAAACGATACGATATATCGATAATCGAATAAATCAAATATGGATCAAACGCTGAGAGTGATGGGTTGTCATTCCATGGACACAAGAATTTCTGTCTATGCGATCTGGTCTATAAATAATTTTCGATAATCAATATTGTATCAAAATAGAGATAGCGTCTCAGGCCTAGTTATCGATGTCAATTTTATGACGTAAAACATGCTGGGCATACCTGGGTAATTCGGACTTTCATTTTCTTTTTCTTTGATCCAAGCAGTTCATCTGCCAATACAGACAGAAGAAGAAACCATAGATCCTCTAATAGAAACAATATCTTACTTGAGATCCTCCTTTTGTAGAACGCTCCAGAAGGTGTTGAAATGCTCTGGTGTATAAGGATCGCTCATATGAAAGAGACTACGCGGTACTGCGTGATACTGTCATATATGCGAAGCAGTAGATGACACAGATTTCGCTGCGGTAAAGGATTTTATTACCTTGGCACTGATTCCTTATGGGAACATTGCGACAACCCAGAAACACACTCCATCCATCCTCTCTGCGAGATTCAACCCCACAAGACTTGCATTTTAGCGCTTTCGGCCATCAAGCCGGCGCGGAAAAGAATAGTGTGCTATGGACACGTCCAGCGTATTCAATTCTGCTATAAGATAAACACGCAACCATGAAAATCTTTTGGAAAATGCGAACAGAATACGGGAAAGATGTTCCGTGAGAATGTCGTGTTTCATACTCGCAACAGCGAATAATCAAATTTCCAGTAGAAGTGCTTGCCCACCCACCATACAGTCCAGATTTCTCTCCCTATGGGGAGCTTAAAGGAGGATGTTTCACCTCCGATCAAGTAGGGCGTGAGGAATGGTTTCGACTGCAGTCCACCGTTTGTGTCTATCTCAACAACATGCTTGATTGATTACGTGCTAGCATAACCTATCATAGATGAAATTCTGTGTTATGTGTATTGCTATTGTCAAATTCTTCAGATCCATCAGCTGAACTGGCCTCTTGGCTAGCATGTTCTTTCCGCAAATAAATGTGTTGTTTCAGGGAAATGTTCTTTTCCTCAGAAATCCTAAAATAACAATAGTCAAACATAAAAATCATCTGGAGAAATCTCCTTCTACGAGCTATTCAAGCTGGAACGGCAGTTGTCCACGTGTAAGTCAAGGATTCCAAGAAAGGGATTCTATTAAAACACAACTTATCAAGATGTCCACTCCAAAACGTTTTATCTTGACACAAACTGCAAAATACTGGAGGGAACCCTTAAGACGAACTCCCAATTTGTACGCGAGTAGCACACACCAGACCAAAATCCCGTTCAATTGTTCACGGAAGACGATAAGCCCCGACTTTTTTCCCTATCATCTCCCTAATCTCCAGATCCAGATAACGATTTCTCTTTGCCCTTTTGGCTCGACAGGGGGGGGGTAGCTGAAAGACTCTTCCTATAAAGTGAGAAGACTGGAAAGTCAGAGGAGGGTGGAACGTCGGGAGAGTTCTAAGCAAATGAGAAGCAAAACGACAGCGGTGACAATCGGGGCAATCGAACGGTCAATTAGCGCGCGCTGCTCGACCAGTCGCTAAGCCCGTGACCGGTGTCGCCCGAAAGAGTAACCCCGGAGGCCAGTGTCAAATCAGATCGACGAAAAGGATGAAGAGTGGAGACATTTGCACCGCCGATCGATAGCAGGACGACCCCGGCAAAAGGGAGGAGAGGGACAAAGAGCTGGACACGCCGCAATGCACGGCGGGAGATAGAGGGTAAATCCCTCAATGATCTTTAATCTGTTCCCAGCTCCTCGCAATCCTCTCTATCTCAACTGGGGTCGTTAATAATTTTTACACAAATTGGCCTGTAGGTCTCGAGGCTCCGCTGAAACGTCTATCAACCTGGAAAATCTTTGAACACCCGCTGGAACTGTAAACGATTCATTGCATACTCACTGTCGGTTAGGTGGCTCTAACCCAAATCTACAACTCAAGAACGCATCCAGCCTAGAATTCAGCCTAGGTGGAAAGTCAACTCAACATTCCAGTACTGCCTATAATGGAACTGGCCATAAAAGTTCTGGTTTTCGCATAACCTCTCGTATACGATTGTGGACTATTATACAGGTGAGATAGTTCTTCGTTATAAAGTGATCACTATAAAACCTTCACACGTGTAATGTAGATCTGCGCTAAGGTGGTGTTCAAGACCAAAATGCCTCACATTTATTCAAAATGTATAAAAATCGTTCACACTGTAAATAATTTAATATAACGAGACCTTTCAAAGAGTCAGAGCGCCGAAGTAACTTTAAAAAAAATCTTTCAGTTTTGCAGCACACAGCTTGTTCTTATAGCAGACGGTAATAAATGAAACTGGATTTCAGGTATTGCATGGATCTGTAGCAAATACCAGCAGACAAAATATGTGAAAGATACTTTACAGCATATAATAATGGCAAAATGTACCTGAAAGAAAGTACACGCTGTGATAGGTCTTCGAAACTCCCCACAGATGTCAATTCAATACCATTCAGGCAATACTGCTGGAAAGTTGCCGAAGAATGTGGAATTCTGGTTGGGTTCTGTGCTTTGATTGCTCAAGAAATTATCTAAATAAACCATTAAAGAAATGACTGAAAGGCTAAACTAATGCCGTCACAAACTATTTGAAACATATTTTCAAAATTTTTTAATTGCTTTTGAAAACATAAAAACAGGTTCCAGTGATTCAAATTCGGTAATCTTCGAATTTTAGAAATATTCTTATGTATTCATTCATGACTCGTCATTACTTGTCGTTTGATATATTACACACCATATCTTAGCAGTGAAAATTTCCAATGGTACCATACTCCCATCATTAGCACAAGTACCCCTGAATAAAAATCTTCGAACTTATTAGCTACTCTTATATATTCGTTCAGGACATGTCTTTCCAAGTTGTTTGATATATTATATAAGATTTTTTAGCATTGAAATTTTTTAGAACATTACCACTAAATCAAATTCAACCATGTTCAAAACTTTGTAATTACTCATGTCAGGTCGTTAGGAATCATTTGATATATATGTATTACATGATATAACTTAGCATTGGAAACTTCCAGTTGTACCATAATGGTATAATTAAAACATGTACTACTGAAACAATTTCACTAGAATGTCATGTTAGAGAATTCAGAGGTGCCATGGGTCCAGATTTTATTCTTATTGACGATAATGCATGTCCCGAACAGAGTTCTGATGGTGGAGAACTTTCTGCAAAGTGAGGATATTCAACGCCAGCAAGATCTCTGGATATGGCTCGATTGAGCATGTATGAGAGAAAACGTTTATAAAAACGTTATATCCGCTCTTGTCATTTCGAGTTGTTTGATGTATTACTTACTAAATCTTAGCATTGAAAATTGCTAGATAGGGTAATAAATTTATGTACACGTGCCATTGAACCGAATTTCGATCATCTTTGTGATTGGTTCGTGTCATGAACAATATTAATCGATTGACGAAAACTGATTTTGAAAATCTTTCCTAGCCTTGGAGGAGTTAGAGTTGGACAGACAGATAGACATCTTTACTCGCACTGACAGCATAAAGCACCTTTCGATACTTAATAAACCATTAAGGAATGACCTAACAAAATACCGAAAGGCTAAACTAAACCAGTCGCGGAACCATATTTATCAATCGGCGAAAGCAGTAATTAATCATGCATGTCCCCATAGAATTCGGACGTATCTTTGAACCAATTTGGATTATCATTAATTTTACGTTATTTTCTTTCATGACACATCATTCCAAGTTGTTTGATATATTACATGCCATATCTTAGCACTGAAAATTTTTGAGGGTGTCATAAGGGTACCATTAGAGCACGTGCCACTGTATCGATCACAACCATTTTCAAAATGGTTCATTCGCGGAACCATATTTATTAATTGGCGAAAATTGTAATTAATAACCGCTTCTATCTCGTCATTACGATTTGTTTGATTTATTAGTTATTATATCTTCAGACTGAAAATTGCTAGGTGGGGGTCGTGAAGGTACCATTTGTGCACGTGCTATTGAACCGATTTAGATAATATTTGTGATTGGTTCGTTCCATCATGTTCCAAACATTCTATACGATGTTGAGATCTTTGGAGTGACCTGAGTAAATAACTGAAGACATCGTCTGCCTGCAGAGCCAGTGCTGAACCAACTGTGCACGTTTAACATAGCTTTGTTCAAGAATTGGAGCATGGATTCGGTCGCCAAAAAATATTGAAGTAGTTCGTGAAACGCGCCCTGCCTTCTGTAAATATCAGAGTACCCGTTCCATACCAGCAGAAGAGGGTCCATACCACGACACCACTATTACCATCAGAACCTTAAGCTATCTCGATAAGGCACGCCGGATTCATTGCTACATGGGTAAGTTCAGGTGACTCTCGCCTAACACTTTGCACCATCGCTAAAAACAAAATGTATCGTGATTCAAAAGATCACAATCTTCTTTCAGTCTTCACTACGTTACTGGTATACGAACTTTCCTGTTCTTTGCAGGAGATAACAGGGGTTTACGTATAGGCATGCGACTGCCGATTTGGATCCTCTTCAATTTCCGGGAACAGCCTTGGGTAACTGTTGCACAGTGGATGTCCTGCTTTAAACGAAAGCGGTCTCGCTCATGATTGATTGTCTTTGATTACTTCTGGATCATTAAATCCTCTGGATATTGCATCTTTCGAGAAATTAGTTGCTTCTTTGTTTCAATTGTGGCTCCAACTAGATGAGCACCAACAATCAAAGTCCCTTTTGAAGACAGCTTTCTCTTTTTCCCCGTTCTGATCAAGTTTTGTGAGTAGACAGACCCATGATCTCCACCTATCTTGCAAAAAACAAATTACCACAGATGTTTCCAATTCATTAGCCTGTGCGCGTGTGTAATGTAGGCTATTGTGATTTATTCCTTTCTTTTACCTTTTAATATTGAGCAAAGCAAGTTGAGCAAATCCCTTTAACATGCGATGGAACCCTAGGATGAGAGCAATTGGTTACTGGATGGTATCGATCCAAGAGGTGCTTCGAAGACAGTTTGAGTTATACCCCATAAAATGTAATATTGAGCAAAGTCAACACTGCTTTCTTTAAAGAGGAAAGGTTCCTTTTGGCTCCTAAGGTTTCTCCGCTTTTTTTCATTAAGATGTCGTCTTTCGACGCGCCGTTAAGGGTTTTAATTGATGTAAAGGAGGTTCCCCCAGTGCTGTGATGGTTTTGATCTCTCTCATAGGTACTTGCATCCTGGTTAATTTATCTTTACAAATTTCTTATACATGAGAACACTTAAGACTGTCAGCTTATAAAACAGGACGCTTGACGAAGAAGCGCCCCCATTATAAATCTCGAGAATGAGAAAAAGAAATTGGTGCCAGGAAGGACGGGTAAGAAAAAAAATATTCTCAGCAAACTAATGAGCGCCTTGCTTTTTCGCAACAAAATACGAGACAGGATGTTGGATGTCATTTCCGGCGGCTTGAAGCATCGTTTCGAAATGACTTGTGGAACGATGACGGCGCTCTGCGCGAATATTTCACTTCCCGCGCACCAGATGGCGTGTTGCTGTGACGTTAATGAGTTAATAACAACCAATAAAATGGCTGCCATTGCTCAACTGACAACGGCAATTTCGCGCTAGCAGCCAATCGGGACGGGTTCGGCGATTCCAGGTGAACCGTGTCCCCGGGAGATTTTAGGTGACCAAACATTACGTGGAAATTTCCATCTTGGTGACAGGAAGACCAAAGAGTTGATTAAACACATTGTCGTCACGTGGATTACGCTCGTTAAGAAGCCCCTTTTATTATTCCCATCCCCTAGGACATTGGCTTTCTTGGAAATGACGTCCAATTCTAACATTAGCTGAGCCTTTATGTCCTCCTTTGAAATACTTAACCATTCGAAATATATTCATTGCTTCCTCATCAAGTAATATAACTGTGTAGTCCCTTTAAGACAGTGTATATACATCGTTATCGGAATACATCAAAAATAATTAATGTCGACAGTTATAAAGATGTATGATGAGCAGTCTGTCTAAAGCCACATTGCTGAATATAACAGGGACCCCCAAAAATAACGAGACTATATACACAGTTCCATCTACAAACAATAGCCAGTAAATTTCGGTTTATGCAAAATTGTTTGAGGTCATGTGATTGGAAGCGTGTAATTATTTAAGAAAAAGTTGGGCGAGGCTAATGAGAGAATTTGGTGGTCATAAGGAAAACGAAGGAGCTGACTTCGCAAAGGTGCCATATCCAGAGAGTTCAATGATTCACATTCTTTATTTGAAAGGGGTAACTGTGGCTCAATTATGAGTGTAACCGCTGTCGTTACAAGCAGGACATCCATTGTGCAAGACTATTGCCGGCCTATAACTGGCAGACCATGCGTCGGTAATTACTTGACATCCAAATTGGCAGTCCCAAAACTCCTGATTTCTGCAACTAACAGGAAAGTTCGTCTGAATTTGTGTCCGGAACATAGTGACTGATCTCAATTCCATAAAGAATGCTTGGAATATGTTAAAACCACATACTCTACAGCAAGATCCTCTTCCAACAAATCTGTTTTGAGAACTATAGGAATATCTTGTGTACTTCCACTGATTTCCAAGTGCTTCATCAGCTTATTGACTCTATGTCAACTCGCATGCATGCTGTAATTCGTACCAATAGGGGTCCAATAAAATATTAAAAATTCCTCTATTTGGTCGGTGAATGAAGTGTCCGAAGCGATAGAAGATGTGGAAGCACCCCCAGGTGTAGAATGTATACATGTGGATTGATGATTTGAGAGTCATCTTCCAGTATGAATATTCTGGGCTAGAATTTCGCTGAGAACATTAACAAAGCATTTTGAAAGAAGACAACTGCCAACAAAACCAGGCGTTTGGAAGTCCGCACGTCTCTGCTTGCCAGGAATAAACAGGAACTTCTAGTGCACTGAATCGTCACCTGCGACGAAAAATGGGTTCTGTAGGATAATCGTATACGATCTGGACATTGGTTAAACAAATCACAGTCACCCGGACGTCATCCTATACCATCTCTACCCACCCAGAAAATGATGCTCCTTGATGGTGATCCACAGCCAGATTTTCTTGGCAACAGGCCAAACCATCATTGCAACAGATGCACCAGAAGTTGCTGAAGAAACAACCAGTTTTTGTCAACAGATATGGTTCTTCTACTCCAAGACAACGCCCATCCTCATGTCGCGCAACGAACAATGATGGCACTAAATGCTTTAGAATATGAAGCATTGCTTTATCCTACCTATTTCCCGGACTTATCTTCTACAAACTATCATTTGTTTCGTCGTCTGGATCACTTCCTATCAGGAAAACAATTCATGACAGAGTTCTGATGTATCCCAGCCGAAAGGCTTTTTTTCGTTCAGGGTTCATGGCCTTGCCAGACAAATGATAACTCTGTGTCGAGGTTATTTGGGGGGTTATTTGGACTAGGCAACAGAGAAACATTTTCAGTTATTCGCTTTCACTTGTGTTGGTCATGTTCAGGACATTTCATTCGCACCGATCCAATAATTCAATGGCCTGTGTATGTATGAGAGGCATCGCTTTGTTTTTAAATCGTACAGCTGATTGTTTCGTTATCATAGCAATCCGTATTAATATAAAATAATATTGCGGCTGACCATGTTTCTACTACAGTAGAACAACACATTAGCATAACATTTCATTGTAAAACTGTGATGTGAATGGACCTAAAATTCGATGTCAATACAGAAATTTGCATGCAATATCCAAGGAAGAAACCTAAGAGTGTACTTGACAATGTAGAAATATTTGCATTTTTGATCATTTGCATTTTAGGCTAGGCTCACTTGTTTTATCCGGGGAGGTGCATTAGTTTTGACGGCGTGTGTATTTTATTGTGTTACTTGCACGATTTTAGAAATAAAGTCCATGTCAAATTCGAACACGCTTCGTAATATCATACAGCAAAGATCTTTCATTCGAGATTAAGGATGAAAAACGAATTACCCTTCCCTAAAAGAACTTAGAAAGAGCACCTTTAGTCCCAGAAATGACAAATGTCCCTAAGCGAGCTCTAGACAAGAAGAGATTCCCCAGACAAAAGGACACCCATTCAATGTGTGTATATTATATTCACAGCGGGAGAAAACATTTGCTGTACAAAACCAAAAAAAAAACAAAAAAACTTACCCCCTCCTCGACGCCCTCTCTCATTTCCGACATAAAAAAACTGCGACGCAGTTTCTTTTTGCAAACAAAACCAAGATAAATGTCACGAACCCGACAACATATTTCTCTCTTTATTGTTCAGTTCCACTAAGTTAAATGTTTCAAAAAAAATTTCTCAGAGGGAACATGAGGAACCCCTACTTAGTCTCACGGAAGACTTGCTTTTTGGTGTTAAAAAGTTTTAACGATTTAGTGTTCCCTCACTCGGAAGGTAGGGGAAGGGGTGGCGAAATGCCTCTAGACGATTAGAATGCAAAAACAACTAACACCAATCTGCGCGTTCCCTTTAAAACGGAGCCACAGAGAAAAAGGAAACGCTCCATTGAGCGCGATTAGCGCCATTGGCGATGAATAATAGGTTCCTTTAGAAAAGAGATACATAAAATGGTTGTTTTGAAATCGATGCCAATCAATGCGATGGCAGCGCGCTGCTTCAGGAACCATCTATCGAATATTAATATCGCGCCTATTTATCAATTTAAAGATAAATAGCAATCGCTTAAAACGAATAGTTCCCTCCAGGACAAATGCTCGGTTCAGCTTAACAGACACGCAAATACTCGGCTTTGCCATGGATGACACTAGTTTAAGTGAACCACTCCTTCGAATCACTTTTCTAATGTGTCCCAAAAGAATGGGGGCCACGGAAGATACTTGAAATAGCTGTGATACTCTAGAACCATCACTCGTCAACAATTTTTGCACCACGAGAAAGAAATGTAGGATTGCGAGAACTGTTACAAGTAGATGACTCTTTAAATCACTTTTATAACGTATCCCATACGTTCTGTATAGGACTATTCTGGACTTGGAGGCCACTGAAGATTCTGGACGTGGCTGCGATACCGTCAACTTGCGAAGCAATTTACCTCTTTCTTCAGAGAAACACCACAACGTGAAGAGTACGACAGTGTAACTTATTTCTAAGTGAAGAGTGGTTCTTTACACCACTAAAGACGAATCCAATCCACCGATTAGGGAAAGTAGTAACAAGGTAGTTCCGGACTTTCGGTAGGCAGTGGGCCGTTCTGCTGGATTAAGAAAAACGGTAATGGGGTATTCTCCATTTATTGATCACCTGCATTGGGAGATACTGCCCCTCCTGCCCTACAGTCCTTTTTGATCCTCTGAAGGATCAACTTACATGAATTGATGCAGACAGTTCTGCAATGGTTCAGGGGTCAGTTTACAGAATTCTACGCTGCCCGTTAACAGATGCTCTTAATCATATTAGACAAAATCTGTTGCAGTGGCAGGAAACTACGTCGAAAATTCAGATTATTTCAATTTATCTCTTGCATATGCCTAGCAATAAGTCAGTTCGGATATTTCTTGAATCCTCCTCGTAGATTGTGTTTCACGTCTTATGCTGCACTGCAATACACGAAGCTCCTACGCTACGCTTGACTTCATTGGAACCCGAAATTATGGATGCCTGGCTATCATGCAATTCCGCCCAATAACGCGCGGGAAACTTCAAATTTGCAGCATGCTGAGTGGAGGCGTTATTTTCTGAGCACTATACTTTCGAAGGACACCAGATAGAAAGAGAAAGGAAGGATAATTCCTAAGAATTCCCTTCGGTTTTCATTAGGCTTTCCGACTTAAAACGAATTTTGTAATCGCATCATCGTATTGGGGGGGACCCCCAAGTATTTTTACATCAACCCCTAGATGAAGAAAAAAAAATTCTCTTCAAAATTGAAAAGTGTTGAGGAGGAGAAAGAGAAAAACAAAAAGAGAAAATTTGGTTTTTGTGGTGGGGGGTAGCGAAACGGCGGTGACGGCGGGTGGGGAAATTGGGATGGAAATGAAATTCGAATTTAAGTAAAACTATTTCGCTTCTGAATAGAAATTGCTGATCGTCGGAGATGGAGTAAAAAAAAAGACTCTGGCACAGAACTGTTGCCTTTATTTCTATCCGCTCTCTTATATTAAAAGCGACACCATACAACCCTTTCTCACAATCCTGCCCTCTGTACAGCAACAACGGCTTATCTATTATAAAGGACCCATTACATAGAGACCCTGAAACATGGATTTAAAAATTTAATTTTTAATCTCTCTCTCTCGCAGATGATTCCGCTTTACCATAATCTGATCCACTCCCGTGGGAATAGGGCCACCAATCTACTGAGTTCTATTTCAATTTCCTCTTCGGTAGCCTCATGATATATTTATTGACCTGAGAACCTCTGGAAGCTCAAGTTAAATGAAAGTAAGCAGCAATCATCGTTAAAAGGAAATTTCATTAAAGATGTCTTTGGTCTTCTTTGAAGGGGACAATTCACAACGACGCTCAATAAGACTATCTCAACCCAAACAAAACAAATATGTGGAAACTCTTAAGAAAAGAAGGAAATCTTTACTTAATATGGACTGCCTTTGACATGCAAGGTAACCAGGATTTTCATGGAGATGGATAGCCCTGGATGTGGATGCCACCTTCAACCTTGTGAAAAATGTTCACAGAGATAACTAGATGAGATCCCAAAAACCGACAATCCTCCCAATTCCAGAAATGAAGGGGTTGGACAAGATGATGGAATCTGTACCGCTCTTCATGCAAAAAATTATTCCAGTTCTTGCACGGAAAGCTAACACGAAACATGTTCTCCATGGCGTCATCAAACTGCGTCACTCAGGCCCTTGCCTTTTCCGAATTCATACCGCATTCAATTGTTCTCTTAAGCTACATTCGGAGTTGCATCTGCTATCAGTGCTCTCTGGGCACACGAATAGTTGTGTAGGATGGATTTTTTTTAATCAGATACGGATTTCAATGTATATAAATTATATACAAACAAACAATTATTAAGGGTGAAAACCTTCTGAAAAGTATCTGCATTTGTTTATCTCTCTATTTATCAAAAAAGACAAATCTATTTGTATTACAACTTCACTTCCACTCAAACAATTAACAAACAAGAAGCCAACGGTCTAGTTTTGCAAAACATCAAACTCACTAGCGGTATCATCATAAAAAGCTTCAGCCAGGCCAAGAATTACAGAACTGGCAGAGATCAAATAATTCCTCCTTCTGTTTTTTCTGTTTTTGTACCGCTTATGATGTGCACCCATCAAAATTTGGATAGTCAGCCCGGTGTGTTGTCCCCGGAATGCGTAAAAGAAAGTAATCATGTTGAATTCTCAGATTGTGTATAAATATTTATTAGTCATGCGAAAGGGTGCAAAATGACCTAGCTGTCGACGCGCCCATAAAACCTAACGAAACAATCAAATTTGGATTACAGTTTTTGTCCGCTTTGGATGGATCGCTCAGGTCTCTGGATAGACAGCCATTGAAGAAAATTTGACTACAAACCATTTTATCGGATTCCAGTCAGTTTCATCCTTACTGAAAAATGCAAACGAAAAATTGAAACAACTTTTATTGATAACGATAATATCGATGAACCATTATACGTTTGACTAGCTAGCTCTACGAGCAATAAACAGCTTTAATTAAGACTGCAGTACGTTGTGCATTGACATTTTAAAATATTAGCTATGAAGGCAACTTAATTTATTTCTGTAAATAGTAGTTATCCTTTTTGTGTCTAATGTGGGGAACAAATCGCTGACGGAAAAAAAGCTGCTCCTTCTGGAAAAAATCCAAAAAATTGGCATTTCTTAGCATATTGGATCCCCAAACAGTATCGTATAAGGATATAAAGTATTAGTACTCGTAAACGATATCTGTGGTCAGGAATGTTTGTTTTGTTTTGCTCTTCGAAAATACTTTCTCTAAACTGCCGCTTCGCATCGTAACGATCGCACTTGCAAGAGGCGAATTGAGCCACTGCCGCTGCCGCAACCGCCCGAAGTCCAACACGCACGGACTTCGGCCTTCCGCTTCGCGCATGCTGCGTGGTTCGAATTAAATATGGTGGAAAGAAAGGATGATATGTAACATTCCACTCGAAGTTACTCTTCAACAAGCACTATCAGTAACTTTATTCAGTCTCATGTTTATTTCTCAGGTATCCACATAATCATCAGTACGTAGTTCATATTCAGATACCCGTCTGTTATCTCATTCATCCTTTGCATTAACGTAGCCGTTTAGCCTCCTCCATTTTTTAGAGTTTCGACAGATCTGAAATTTAAGCCAAAAAACTTGCTCTTAGGATTCGTATCTTAATTCCCTTTAGTCATCTTTTAAGTCCATCGCATTTTGTAGTCTACGCATTCTTCGGGAGGCACGACTTCTCTTAAACATGAAGTCAATATTTTGAAGAAACATGGGAAGTTTAATACTCCAAATTGCCTTCAGGAGTTCCAAGAATATCAAATATTGCAGTTCATAATTTAATAACTTCGAATCTTGTATTACTAACGAACTCCCAGGAATCGCAGACAATTTCCTCGATGTTTATTAGGTTTAGTTCTTCATAGTATTCAGACTTAATGACCTTTCCTCTTCAACCTTTATGATTTCCTGTTTCATATAAAACTTGCTCAATATCTTTCCATCCTGTTGACTTTCTTAAAAATCAATTTTTCTATTTTCATCTATGAAGCCCGCATTATGACTCATCTTAACATTCTTTTTAATATCTATTCAGTGTCTTTAATTTCTTTTCAAAAGCATTCCGAGGTTCCTCTAACTCCAATTGAGAACTGCTATCGAAATGCGTCGTAGCGGCAGTAAAGGGCGGCACCCTGTTCAATAACATGGGAAAGAATTGATTTTAAAGGCTCTCACGGAAGTACTCTAACAGATATCATCTCTGTTACTGAAAATGCAACAACAGTGGAGCTAACATGCCCTTACGATTTAAATTCGATTTTAAAAGTAGTAGCTGAAAGTTTTCTTACATTCTATAGCTGCTAGCTTTATAGTCTGCTAGTATTTTTTAAAACTAAATTATAATGCGAAGCCTCAGAGCCTCGAATGCCTCGCACTCTTTCTAATTCGTCCTAGAGAAAAGATGACCTGACCAATGACATTCATTTCCTCATACAAGCTTAGGCTTTCTGCAAAACGCTTTATCTTCATCGAATTCTACAACAGTGTAAGAAGCTTCATTATAATTGTTCAGGATGTTCACATAGTATTTGGTTTCATGTTTTTAAAAACCACGACTGACCAGATTATCACATTACCCCAACGAAATTTACTGCAGTAGCTTGATGATTTTGGCCCGAGCCTTCACATACCCTCATTCCAGTATTGCTTTGTCCAAAAAAGTACCAGGCGGTTTGTTACCTTCAAACTGGACCAAGAGCTAATCATAAGGATAAAAGATCAAGAACCTAAATCTTATCAGGTTCGACCATCTGACTGGAAAAGGTTAGACCACTCACATCACCAGATCCAGCAAAGTCTTTCATTGTACCAGGAACATGACAGTTCGCATTGACCATAAGGCATAATAATTAACTGTTTCAACTCCTCCTCCCATAGTCGAGATGATATACTGTTCTGCTTTGGCAACGAGGTTAAGAGTCTTTGGTCTCTGTCGAGACTGTATGTTTCAACTACAAAGTACTAATGAATAACTTGGCAAAGGAAAGGAAAAGCTTTGCAATCTGAGATCGGACATCCTGAAGGGCGATTCACATTCAGCGACCTCGCGGCGAATGTGTCGTATCTGGGCTTTCGACGCGGTTTTCGTTGCCGGAGCAGTTTCACATTCAGCGAATTCGCGGCGGAAAGCGGGTTAGAGGCGACAGCGGCGCGGGTTTTGGAATTTTCAGAAGTCGCCCCGAATACGCAGCCAATCAGCTACGAGTGACCATTTCTCCAGTCCCAGAATCTTTAGCAAATATTTCTATGTTTCTAACCCACTTTTGCCAGTCAAGTCGGCGTATTGAAATTCTCCGATAGCGTGTTTTCTGTGCAGGTGTGCATCGTTTTCTGTCGTTTTTCCTAATAAATATAACATATACATGTACGCGATGCCAAGATAGCCTTGTTATACACGCGCGGCATTGTGACGCCAAGAAAACGTCTGGAATCAGAAATTCGCTGAATGTGAACCGTCCTTGAGAATCCTCATTTCTGCGTGCATTTGCCAGTAAGCCTATAACCAGGCAAGACGAAGAAGCTTCGAGAGAACAGGGTGAAGGTCGGTTTATGGATAGCAAATCTCATCTTTGTGGGGGTTTAGAGCTCCTGATGAACTGTCATCATGTTGACAGTGGAAATTGAGGAACGGTAAAGTCCATAGCCACTCTTTACGCTAAGTAGCAGCTTCCATATTAGGTATGGACGTTTTAAGTAAAGTTTAGAACATCACACTATTAGAGAGTCTACGATTATAAAATTTTAATATCCCGTATCTAATAACGTTGGGTTCTTCGGTCTGTACAGAAATTTCTTTAGCGAAAAGGTTTCATCAACACTTCTGATTTATTTCACGCGCTATGTTAACAAGGCGAATTCAAAACTTCTTAACAGCCCTCCTGGATTCCGCTTCCGATCTCCATACAGGCATATAGTGGGGTGGGAGAGAGATTTCACATTTGCTCTGGAAAAACTTGTGTCGAAACTGGTTTCCTTCCTGGAGAGTAAGTTTTCTGAGAGGGAAAGGGAAAAAGAGGGAGAGCTATGTAATCATGGCTAATTAACGCCTGCGATGCGTCTACTTTTGCCAGTGCTTTATTTGCGACAGCGCCGGGGACCGCCACGAATTACGAGCCCCATATTTCTTTTCAAATAATAGACTTTTTCTACAAGCTTAATTACCTTGTACAGGAAGTAATTCGCACAGAAAATTTGGACGCCACCTTAATGAAAGACGACGTTCTCACTTGGCTGCCTACCTCTCTGTCTTGAAATTTACATTCGCCTCACCCAGTTCCCATACGTTATCGCAAAATAATTCCATCCCTCCACCAAAAAAAAAAAACAAAAAAAACTCAGTTTCATAAACACCGAAAGAAAGCAAAATGGCCACTCCTTACATTTTTGAAATATTACAAAAGTTAAAATCTCCGTTATTTTCTGGGGTCTCCACTTAAATTGGATTTAATTTCGCCCTTCTCTCGCAGAGCAATCCATCTTTGTTAATTAGAATATCCCTCCCTCCAGCGCACCAAGACCTTCCTCAACCAATTAAGCACAAGATCAGGTTTCGAGATATTTATTAATACTAATTATTCAAAATGGAGGGACCAGTTTTATTAAAATAGTTCAATTTTATTGAAAGAGAATACACTGCAAAAACGACCCCAAGAGCCAGCTGCTGGACCCCTTGCTGAATAATTAGGCCTAATAAAACTAAGGCTGAAATCGGGGGTTTGTGCCTTCAAGACCATCCAGAAATAGCTCAGGCTCCGTTATATTGCTGATAGGAAACGGGCCTCCACCAAACCTCTACCCCAGTATAAAAAGTATAAAATTACCCAGGATTTCTATATAACGTGGGTAGACCTCCGCAGTGGCTACCACCTCTTTCATTTTGACTATACCCAGTATACCAAATCATTAAAACAAGGTCAGACCGTCTCCTAAATTTACCATATGGCTCCAGCGTGGCGAAAAAGTTTCATGGTGATCTTTGCCTTATGGGCAGTATCTCGAACTTTGTAAGCTACGAATATGGAATTGCCGCCAAGCCGGTACGGTGGAGCTTA
Organism: Rhysida immarginata; assembly: GCA_023313115.1. Lineage (NCBI taxonomy): Eukaryota > Metazoa > Arthropoda > Chilopoda > Scolopendromorpha > Scolopendridae > Rhysida > Rhysida immarginata. The sequence continues at coordinate 1,873,770 of JAHWFO010060774.1, forward strand.
ATGGAAATCCTTTACAATACTTGCTCCACATAACATCCAATACCAGTTTACCTAATCCAAAGGGCCCGTTTTATGAGTGCATCGCCGAATAAGTGATTTTTACAGGGATAACCTCAACCGGGATTTCTCCCATGGGCGCTTCTGTGCCAGTGTTTCTTCCAGACACTGCTAACTTTAGATAGGATTAAAGCTTTCTTCTAGATAAATCCCTACCCGAGCTATATGCTGTCTATATAATCTGGAAACTTAACAAAAAATTTACTCAATATTGCCTAGGAAACTCATATATGTGCAAGCAACTGACAGTTGACTTTTAGATTTTCTCCTGAAATGAGATGCTTCAGTTTCGCTGCTATATTAGGAAGTTTGTGCACGTCTTTCTCTGGAAGAGCCTGGTTCGTCCAACTTGTCGATTTTGGGAACTTCATACTTTTGAGTATATTGAGGATTCCTCCCTTCAAATAAAAACACCTGAATACGAATTCTTGGGGCCGAAAAGGGCTGTCATATAACCCTCCCAAAATCGTTTACATATTGCGCCATGACAGGACTAAGCTATATTTATAGCTTGGGTCACAAGCCAATACCGACTAGAGAGAAAGCCTCCTCACGGAAAAATCATACATTGTTACATGATCTACGGTAGGGACAATTTGGGACTTATTATTGGTAGAAATATGATTAGCAATACCCTACCGTAAGTGATGTAACAATGTATGACGTTTTCGCGCGCAGGCTTTGAGTAGAGGTGGTGTTGGTCAAGCTCGCTCTTATTATGTTCGCATGCTCACATGTTCAAACATTCAATGTCTCTCATTGTTGATTTGGGTAGAGCAACCTACTCCAACCGGCACTTAACGTATGGGAAGCATACTTTCCGGGGTGTCCGAATACAAGTGATCATTCGGTGGGTATTCTAATTAAAGTAGTTAATTTTATTATTATACGTAATAACATGTTTATCTGTCTCTCGTTTCTAATTTCCAAGGCAATACTTACTTATGCAACAACTTATTAGGTTGTCGCAAGCTACAGAAGAGTCGGGCTCTCTCGAGCAACAACCCAATTTATTCTTCATTTCCTTCTTTAATAATTCCCATACGTTTGACCGCCGTCCATCTTTGATCTTTGAGTGAAAAGGAGGGTTGGGGATTCATGTAAAGTGAAAAGGAGCGTCTATGTTAACTTACGGCCAGGACGCTGCGAAAATTTTAAAGATGACTCCATGTCGTGTATAGTTCTAACTGAATAGAAGTAACATAGTAGGAAGCAACTATGCTTGAGGTATTCTTGAATAGATTGTTTACCTACATCATAATTGCAAATGTCAAAGCGATAGTCAATTTCTTGATATTGGTTGAATGTCTACTGAAAAAAAAAGAAACCCAGGCTTTACAATACTACATTATGTGACGATTGTTACTTACATATGACGATGAGATTGTGTTTGTATTTTTGGAGCCATATTTTAGTTACAAAACCAGATGGCAAGCCTCCTTTTTTAGTCTCCGCTGCTGGGATCCATTGAAGTGGACGATAGGGGCGGTCAGAATAGTAAGAAGAAACTAGCAGCCCCCCCCCCCCCCCGATGACTCCACGGGTACCGATTCCCGGCGGAGGCATGTTAGGATCTTTTAAAATCATTTTTACTCCTGTTTAGAAGCGACCCCGTCAGTGTATTGTTTTGAATTAGGAATAAACACCGTTTACTCGATATTGACAAATGCATAGACATCCTATGGAAAGGAAAAGGGAAGGAGAAGATTCTGATCCATGAAGAAATTTAAATCAAAAAGCATCTCCGAGCGAACCACGACAAAGTATTAAACAACCAGATCTATTTTGACAGAGATGATGCCATTACTTTCATAAGCAAATTTGACAGTTTTACCGAACCGGATGAGGTCACGAACGTCCTCTAATAGATCCGCAATTTCCGGGCTCACCCACCAGTCTATGTTGTAATATCTTTCTTACATGATTGGTGGACAGTTTATCATGCTGACTATATGTCGGGTGTTTCATAGGCTATGACCAACTTGTTAGTTGAATAACTCGTCAATAGGTGGAGCTAGTGCCGTGAACGTTTGTACAAATATGCAGGAAGTCGAAGGAAACTGTGTTTGTGTGCGGATGGCATTTTCGGTCCGTATTTGTTAGACCGCACAGTGAACTCTGAACGCTATCTTCAATTCTTGACAACGAGGTTCATTCCTGATGCCTACAACGAACACTGGATCCAAGACAAATGGTTTCAGCAGGATGGAGCTCCTCCACATTCACAATCGTGTCATCGCAAGAGGCTTCCCGAATCGCTTTGGCGATGGACTGTTTTGGTCCCCCTGACTTATCACCAATGGACTTTGAGAACTTAATCTGTTAATTTCCTTTAATCTCAAGTGTTGATCCTGAAAGTTTGAAATAAAGATATTTTTCCGTTCAAATGTTATTCGCCTTTTTCTTTGGTCTATACCCTGTGAAACACCCGGTATTTCGATGTCTTGCCAATGTTCTCTTTCTTTAGAAGCAATCTATTGTGTAAAGTATCCCCAAGCAGGGGCAAAATCCTGCAATTCCTGCGCGCTATCGACCTATCAGTCTACTCCCGTCAATGTCCAAAGTTGTGGAGAAAATGATCCTCACCAGGTTCAAGGACCACTGTCTCACCAATGATCTACTTCGGAAAGAGCAGTTCGGTTTTCCTGCCCCCCATTCGTGTCAGATGTAGATATGGAGGCTTGTTGAAGATTTGACCACTCCACTGAACCTTTCAAGATACTGTGGCATGGTTTTTCTTGATGTCAGTAAGGCTTTCGCTCAGGGGTGGCACGAAGGGCTAATCTACAAGATGATTAGATACAAGTTTCTCCTGATTTGATTTTGATGGTGAAATCCTTTCTTAGCGACAGGTTCTATCAAGCTGAAATTGCTCCGAATTGCTCTCATCGTATGGGAAGCGCGTAACTGTCCACGATGTAGTTATTGGGTGTTCATGGTTCTGTCAACCATAACTAGTGAACCATGGGAAACAAAACCAGACCATCACAATACCACCGCTGCTGATAGATCACTCATTTATCCAAATTTTCGACTTTTTCCAGTATGCGAAGATGGTTATGCACAGTTTCCTCTGTCACAGATTTGTCTGGCTAATCATGGTGGGGATAAGTTTCAAAGAGTGCCTTCAGTACATCTTCATCAACAGCAGGCGGTCGCCAAAAGAGAGAGTTATCTTCGAAGGACTCCCATACAGGCATTTCGAAACCCAAAACTGAGCATTCCCTGTTGACACGGCATCCTGTCAAGGCGCTTGACACATATTTCGGCAAGCCTCAGTTGCATTGTGCTCCAGTTTTAATTCAAAACCAGTGCAAAACGAAATTTGACTTCGTAGTCACCATTGTAGACTCTTATTTAACGCTTGAGACTGCAAAAAAGTAATTTAAGACTCTTTTAAAAGGAACAGATGCGAGGATGCAAATTATGTAAGAGAGAGCGAATTTTGTTTAGGTGTTCAGGTGTTCTTTAGTGTCAAAGACCAGAGTACATAAATACGCAAGAACTTTTCAAATAACCTCATATTTACAATTTCAGTTTTTCGTGTTGTTCAAATTGGAAATCAACACATATTGTCACACAACATTAACTCGATATGATTTATTAGTAGATCCAACTTGATTACACACACTATAAATTCTCTCAACAGTATGGCAAAGCAGTGCAATCTATAATGGTTACAAGAAGGATAAGAAAATCCATTCGAGAACATATTCGCCTTCCTTAATTCTAAATCAATACATAAAAAAAACAATTTACGAAGAAAAACCATTTCCAAATTCTTCCAAACCGACTCAACAGCATGAAGGAAAACGAAGAAGTTCAAATTTAATGAACATTTTTATCTCTCCCTCGCTCTCCTCCTTCACGGCCCCACCTTTAGGAGAATAAAAAACAATTATAGCGCTCCCTTTTTTAACGTTTTTCTCCCTTCCTTCCGGTTTTTAAAGCGGAAAAGACGGATAGCAAAAAAAATCAGATAAGCCTAATGGAGGTGAGAGAGGAGAATCAAATCAACGAAAAAAACTTTTAAGTTTAATTCCTATCGCTATCTAGCGCAAAATAGCGCCAGGATAAATCACTTATCGCTCCAGCATCTTAACTTCGCTCACACACACAGATGAGGTAAGTAAAGAGCAAGACTCACCCTTAGCGAAAAGAGCCTCAACGCCTCAGGACAACAACAAAAACAACAACACAAATGAGAAAGAAGGAAGACCATTAGGGATACGAACAGTACACTCGGTTTTTAGGCCTCGTGGGAATCTTAATACGTTTATTCAATTATCGAGGACCCTCTTAAGAGGGGGTAAATACCTTTAATAGAATTGAAGTCGATGAAAAGGGCCACAGTAACATCCAAACTTGATTTATTTAGAACTTACTGCAAGAACAAGACCACATCAAACAGAATAACTTCTAACAAATTGCACAAATGTTTCTTTTTATGGAAGCAAAATGGCAATTAATTTTGTGCTGGCGTTTGACTTTTATACAGTCAGCTATTATACAATAAATAAATAAATAAATAAATAAATAAATACACAGTTAATTCCATTAGCATATTCTTATGACAATCAGCGCCAGCTTGCATGCTAGGTAAAAAAGGTAAGATGCCTGTACGCTGGACACTTAAACTTTGCTGCCATGGGTTGAAAGGTCTTTCAGATCAAACCGTTACAAAACGCGCTGGGTCAAAAAAGTTCTGTTCTGACGATAACTACCTATCGGCCATATCTCCGTGCATTGCTGCTCTGAAACCACTCGGTGACGTATTCCTAAGGCTATCAATCTTTAGGGAGGTAGATATACAGGGTGTAACGTAATTCAGGGACAATAAGTACCTAGCGTGATCCTTTGCATGATTACAAACTTAAAGTTCCTTATGCAAAATGTTCAAAACTCAAATGTTAAGGGTCTAAACATCACGCGAAGTTTGCTGAAAACCTGTCGAAAACGTCATTTAATCTCAACAATTGCCGCCGATTTAATTGTAATCCCCCCTTTGAATGTAATGAACTGCTGGTGCGGAAAGTTCATAAATGACGTAACGACGCAATTTAAATTTTTTACTTGTACAGTACAAATGTTTGATATGGGCACTTTGCGATACGGCATACAGTAGTTAAGAGGGTCACTTACAAAGTCATGGCAAATGCACTAAACGACCAATTTATTAGAGACACCTCTTACGGAAAATGGATCGGCCTCCCAGTGATACCCAAACAATGGAACAGGCCGAAGCGGTGTATAAAAAGGATGCATTGGATCAAAAGTTGCAGTCAGCAGCAGAAGTGGACTGAATGTGGATAAATCCAAGGATTTGACCGGCTTTGAACGAGGCATGATCGTTGGAGCTCGACAACCCATGGAGGTTGAAGCGAACCTCCTCGGGTTTTCCCGTGCAACAGTGTCAAGGGTATTCCGTGAGTGGCAGTTAAGCCAAAAACAAACTCCAACAAACACAAATCCGGACGAAACAGGGCCGTGGATGAACGAAACCAACAGGACGGAAACAGCCCAACGACTTGCAGCGCAGTTCAATGAGAGGGCATCCCAACCCATTTCGGAGCACACGATGTGGCGCACCTTGCACCGAGGTGGGTTTAACAACAAGCGGCCAGTACGGATACCGTCGCTGTCACTGCAAAATAGGAAAGTGCGCCTGCTACGGGCACACAGGCAACGCCATGGACTCATCCTATCAGCAGACAACCGTACAGGCGAGTGGAGGAGGAGTGCTTGTCTGGGGTGTCTTCTCTTGGCACACACTGGGTCCTCTGATATCCCCTGAATGCACCACACTACCTGAACATTGTTGCCGATCAAGTGCACCCGTTCATGATGACTGTGTTCCCTGATGGTGACGGACAGTTTCAGCAGGACAATGTTCCCTGTCACCGTTCTCGAATTGTCTTGGACTGGTTCGAGGAACATGACGCGGACTTCCACCTGCTTCAGTGGCCAGCTCGGTCGCCCGATCTGAACCCGATCGAGTATTTATGGGATGAAGCGGAGAGAACCATTCAGCGCCTTCCCACACTACCGTTCAACCTGCACCAATTATGGGACGCTGTGATGTCAGCCTGGGCTGCTAATCCTCCGCAGCGGTTTCAAGACCTTGTTGAATCCATGCCAGCACGTATTCAGGCAGTTCTCGCCGCTAAAGGAAGCGCAATACGCTATTAGCGGGGTGTCTCTAATAAATTGGGGAGGCCGTAGCCTGGTGGGCTTTCACTAAACACAACTTCTGTGAAGTTAAGCAACATCAGGCACGGCTAGTCACTGGATGGGCGACCATCAGTGACAGAATCTTCACTCCCTCCCCCTCCCGCTGCTGCGACCATCATGCAGCAGTCGTCAATCCAGGTCCATCCAAGACCCAACTCGTCGACCTCTGGCCATACAGGCCCTAGATGGACGTTTAGATCCCAATTCATAAATAAAAATATTAAAAACACATTAAAAATTGGTCGTTCAGTATATTTCTTGCAGGCAAATGTGTTGCTATACAAACATTTCATAACCTATTCATAATATACGAAAATATACAATGTGCTTTACCAATAATCTGTTATGTGGACCACGGGACGAGTAACTTTGGTACGAACAGTCGCAGGGCGTCCTATACGAGGAACGTTGACACTTGCTGCTCGTCCACGTTGGAAAGCTGCTACCCACCTTGCAACAATTCTGTATGGGAGACCAGGATCTCCAACAGCGTTTTGACCGCGAAGAACAGCTATTTTACATACGCACGTTGTTCTAGCCGACTCACATCACTTGGCAACGGTTGAAAGCCAAATGTCTGTGCATCCCTTCCTCTTCCGTTTTTGAACATCTATATCATCTAGTGGCATACTGTGGATACCATATGTCTAATATTCAAATGTCGATCGCGGTGTAGGATTCCGTGTAAAAAATAGTTGCCATGACTTTGTAAGTGATCCTCGTAGATGACGACTCCAGTGCTGCTGAGATGCGTTGTTTTAGGTAAATAAACGCCACAAATATCACAAAGTGGTAAATCTGGCGATTATGATCGTCTTGGTAGATCGTTTTCACAGCAGGGTCAATCTATCGTCCGATATCTCCATATATCGAATCTCATCCATGTGGAAGTGTGATGAAGCGCCATCTTGTTAAAGAACTACGTTATGATCCTTCTCAAGCTGGGGTAAGCCGTTCTGTTATCATTCCAAATATAATTTTCTGATCACAGCAAAAAATAACCCGTAAACTTTGCGTTTCCACGAAACAGGCCCACATCGAATATGGAATGTACAGGTGAAACAGATACTTAGATTAGTGTTAAGTCGGTCAAGAAGTTTACAACCCCTGTATTCTTGAAAACTATTGCTCACTTTTTCCTTTCACTGTTGAACACATTCTTGGATATTTACATCCAACCTGCTTTTCTGCCCCCATGGTTACACCCAACTTCAGCATCGCCTTTAAATATCGACAGAAATTATATATTCCTTAAAAATGTATACAAGTGCATTGAAAAGTGAAGAGTTCGTTTATTTTGAGCTGTTCCAATCCAATTACGTCTCGTGACGCTAAGAACTTATTGAAAAGAAAATAAATCCATTAACATCAAATATTCACCAAAGGGTTCCATGTAAGCCCATTAGGGAGTTCATTTGGTCCCAAATCAAATTAAGTCCGTTAAATCCTTCTGAATTAGTTTTCAATGATGACAGTTTCGTAAGTTCATTTCCCTTACTAACTTGGGGGAGGGGGGGGGGCTTAAAAAGAATTATCATACCGTTCAAATATGATTGAAGAAAGAAGGGAAGCAAGCAGAAGACCGGTGCTCGAGTTCCGGAGAAGGCATTTCAAGGCTGAACTGAACTACCGTTCCCTTGGTAGAGAAAATAATGCCTGTCAGATTAATAACATAAAACATGCAACTGCAACCATACGTTGGAGCATTTGCTTCGCTAACACCTGTGAAAAGAGTTCTGGTATCCTCGCCAAATCCTCATCCTAAAACCTTGACTAGTTGACAAAATGCTATTGGATGCCTCTCGTTTTCGCACATAAAGGTCAAATTCGTTCATATATCTTCTACAGAGCTCATGTCTGATATTTAAGTTAGCCAAAGCACGTTCAGGTCTTCAACCAGAGGGTAACACTCGAGCTTTGTGGCTAGATTGATGAATAAAAGGGAAAGAAAACGGCAATGCTGGATTGGCTCGTCGTCTTGTTGGAACAGTACAGGTCGAATACTTCATTTAGTATTTAGTAATTGTTTCAGTAGGTTATCCAGCTACTTTAAGTTATTCCAAAGAATTTAGGGTTATCTAAATATTGATACAAAGACTCTGGCCAAGGTTGGTACGAGAAAACCCAAGGAGGACAAGGTCGTCAGCAAAGAGCAGCCTCTCACCAAGCAGTCGCCCACACAAACATGCTCATCGCCTCGGCTGCCCCTGTCTATCCAGTCCATAAAGATAATGAACAAGAGGGGTGACAGTACAAACCCTTGGCGGAGTCTATCACCCACGGTCTTGACTTAATGCTCAGAACTTTCGTACTCCATACTCTTACAACACTTGACAGAGCTTCTCCCGAGGAACTCTGACATATGCTTTTTCGAGTTTCACAAAGCAAGCGTAGACATCTTTTGCATACTCCCAGGATTTCTCAAAGATTTGCCTTAGAGCAAAGATGTGATCCGTCGTGCTTCGGCCAGGTCGGAAACCACACTGCTCCTCCGACAGTTTGGAGTCGACTGTTTTTATGCAAAATAGTTTAAAATAGGACATCCACTGTTCAACATTTGAATTTAGTCAATATTCTTCCCACGCCCTATCTGGCAGAAGCATGCGCCGAAAATTGAAGCGGATACTTGCGTACAACTGAAGGGAGGGTACCACTTTTCCACAAGTTTTTAATCATCATAAATGTATACATTTTTTTAAAAACTCTTTTTGTGGAAAACTGGTATCCTCCCTTAATCTGTGAACAGAAACTTTGTCTATCGTGGTGTCTGGAGCTCCGTGAATAGAAACGTGAAGACCGGTAGAAGATTATGTGGTCTGACGTATCACGCAAATTGTTTTATAAAACGTTTTGCGGGTGCCTCATGAAACAATGGATCCAGCATGCTTTATCCATACACAAATCAGGGATCTGATGATAGTGTCAAGGTATGAAGCTTTTACTGGTCCCCTGATATTCATAGAAGGCCGCGTGTGTTCCACGACTACTTGCGAACATTATTGCCGTTCAAGACCATCACGTAAAGCTGCATTTTTATCCTGCATGTGACAGTTTCTTCATGGAGAGCAATACTATGGTTAGTTTAGCAAGTTTAGGCGAGCACGAAGATGACTTCCGTCATTTGTTCTCTCCGAAGCTCGAATCTGAATAAGAATAAAACTGTATTAAAGCCGATGCAGAATCAGCGCATTACAGGCATTACACATTCCATGCGACAAGCGGCTTTTGAAAGTCGCCCCGAATGCGCAGCCAACTAACTACAAGTGAGCATCTCTCCAGTCCCAGATTCCATAGCGACTGTTTCTAACCCACTTCCGCCAGTCAAATCTTATCCATATTGAATTTTTCCGATAATATGTTCTCCGAGCAGTTATGATTCGTATATATGTATATTCAAGAACCAATCATAGCTCAATACGTCTTGAACCCGAATTTCAACAAGGGCCTGGAAAACGCCTGGAATGCGATTGGCTGCTTCACGCTTGAAAGTTGCCAATTCTGCAACGGCCTTTAGGTAAGAACTGAAGTTCATTCATAAAATAAAGATATTAACATGAAAAACGGAAAGCTCTGCCAACTGAGCCACCGCGGGTACGTACAGCAAGGGTATCTCCAAATGGCCTAAAGGCTACAAGAAGAGTTGTTAAAGCGACGAACTGAAAACTCGTGGCTTCTCATTCGAATGCAGATCGCCGAATATTCCCTTCCCCTTTTCCATGTACCGTAATATCTTTCCCATGTTGAAACGGCATAGCCGACAGCAAGAGCCTCTTCCAACAAATTTGCTAAGAGAACTAAGGGAATGTTTGGTGAACTTCCATTGCTTTCCAAGTGCTTCAACATCTTACTGCCTTCATGCCAGCACGCCTACAAGCTGTAAGTCGGGTCAAAGGAGATCCAATAAAATATTAAACACATGTTAATTCTAATTCATTGGCAGTGAGTGTATTCATGCAAAGTATAGGACACTTTTAGCGCGAGCAATATATATATTGAAAGAAAACGTCTGTACATCAACCATAAAAGAAGGTAAAAAATATCGACATCCAAAAAATTCAGCGCTGCAAAATTAGATATTTTTATCCAAAAACCCACGTCCGCAAAAATTTTCTCTCCTGTAAAAATTTTTTTCTAAGTAATAAAACTTTATTAAAATTTTACGGGAAAAATAAGAAGAAAATTTTCCCTTTTTTTCTGATTTCCCGTTTCCCTTATCATCATCCTAACAACCGATGTAGAAAAGGAAGTTACGCGTGGTGGGAGTAGACATTTTTTTCAAATAAATAAAAGAAAAATATCGCCGCCGAATGGAGAGAAAGAGAGAGAGAGGGGTTCCGAGTGGAGGGAGTAAGGAAAGAAAAAAAAGGGGGAGTCGAACAACGGTGAGTGAGAGCAACGATTTTTAAGATCCCGTCGACCTTTACGATCAGTGAGGCATGTGGACGTTGCTTTTGTTTTACGTTCGCCTCTCCCGACGCCATTTGCCCGTTCGGTTGCCATGGCAGCGGCGTCATTCCGAGCGCCAAACTGAAGAGAGAGCATAACAACTTCTCCTCCGTAATTTCTGCGCCGGTTTCTCTTCCGATCGAGGAAGGGAAATGAGGAGGGGGTAACGGGGAGGGGAGGGGGTAGTAAGGGGAAAGAAGTTGAAGGAGATAAAATGGAAACAAAACACAAAAACGAAAATAACCCCAAACGGCAAGAAAATCATTATTTAAATTTGCGTAAGATACATTTTTAGAAACCATTCTATTAAAGCTACCCACCTAGTTGGAGAACCCCGGTAAAGAGACTTTAAAGGATCAAGATGGAAAGAACTAAAAGAGTACCAATTCCTAACTTATCTCGTGAATATCAGTAACGGCTAATTTACAATTTTCTCCGAAACTATTAACCAGATCCTTCTTGCATGACAAAAATTTTCATATCCCGAGAGCGTCGATATCGAGCAGGTGCAGAATTTTAAATATCAAGGGTCACAATACCGTAGATGCCAGTGCCGTTCTCCTTAAAGTGTTTTTCAAACGAAACAGATTGAGGTACAGCGATAGTTAAGCAACAGTTGTGTCTACACGTAGTCATCTGTGTTCTTCACCCAGGTTTCTGTTTACCTTTTCCAAAAAAGCTAACGAGCTGGATCTCTTGATTGCAGGTGAAGGGCCTTCCTTTAAAGCCTTTTTCAGTGTTTGGTCGCTTCATACAGTTCAGTCCTCCACCCTACGACTTTTCCATCTTCGGAGCAATGAAACTCCGTCTGGACTGCATTGTCCTGAAACATGACAACACCATGGACTTTCTGCATGCTTCCTTATACAGGACTTGAATCACAGTACTGGTACAGTACTGTTGGGAAAGCAGTCTCCATTACAGCAGCAAAATCTCATGTCAACTGAGCACGTGATATACTGTTTCTCCCGGTTTCAGCCAGAGCATATGATGCGTAAAAGGTGGCATTTTCGAAGACTTGCATAGATTTGTATCCTACTGAGAAAATCTACCACACGCCCCTGGTCTTAGTGTACACATTGCTGCCATCTTCCGTCCATGGCGTCAAATATTCGGGCATCGTAGCGCGCAATGTACGTCTCATTTTAATGATATTTGGAGTTCGAAAAAATGTTCTTGGACGAAAAGGAGCCCAAATTTTTCTTCGACGAATATAAAAAGACTTGTAAAAGCAAAAATGGGCAAATCTCTCAAAAGTAAGGTATGAAAGAGAACCAAATTTTCTATAAGACCAAGATTCGCCTTTTGGTTAAAATGTGATTTACTTAAGTTGCTATGAGCATATCCTGCTTTACTATTTAAGTTTGGTATAGATTGGCCCAGAGGGAAAGGAGTTACGGGAGTCGGTGTTAGAGGGGTACATCCAATCGATATGGTATAACTATGTAAAGTGAAATTCGGTATGCAGGTTCCTCTAGAGAAGATCTACTTTGGTATGTAGTCTGGGCTGCATTGTCCCATTGAGGTCCAAAGGTATGATAATGGTCACGTAATCTTGAGAAACCCTTTCTCTTCGATTTTCTAAACACTGCTTTCGAGAAATCAATTTTCTGATTAAAAAATTGGGAAAAAAGGGGATCAATATTTCGCCCCTACTTTATCTCCTATTTGTTATTTCACACTGCGTTCTCCACTTATAAACATGTCAATTTCCTTAAACTCAAATTCTTGCTAAAATTCATATTTCGTAAGCAGTTAAAATTCTAAATATTACCTAAATAGTAAAATTTCATATGTTTTGGCCCCAGCTCTGTAATCGATTTATCCAAGAGTATCCTATAAACACATGTTACTCTGAAATTGTACATCGCTTCAAGGATGTCGCCTGAGCCATTGTTGTATCCTCCTCACACATCAATGAGGCGCACCTGATCTCGTAAGTAATTTAATAATAAGTGAACTATTTGGAATTCCATTCTATAAATTCGTAGTGTTATGCAATGAATATAAAGGAATTAAATTGTATTTTTTTTCTTTAGCTTCAATTTCACATATACGACAATTCCCTACGACGAATATAACCAGAAATATGCTTCATTTTAAATGAAGACATAAGCGAAATTTTGAAAACTTTGATATTTAATGGAGTTCAGGCTTTATTTTAAAAAAATTGTCAAATTAAAGACCACGTCTCTTAGATAATACACAAAAATTTTCGCTTCTCAAACCCTTACCGTTTTTGCCTTATGCCTCTTATTGCCAGGGTTATGTAAACGATAAGGTCTACGTGCCTCCTTTACAAAACTTACCATTTGGTAAGTAAAAATTAGATAATTCGCCACCTAGTGAGCTACGAAAACCCGAAGGGAGTTATGCACGGTATTTTACATCGAATGTGTTGATTATATTCAAAATCAGATGCTTATAACAAAACAACTAGGATCACAAAGAAACCCTGCATAAGTAAATAGGAATAACTCTGAAAAATGAAGCAATCCACTTGACGTATTTACTGAATTGGCCAAAGCTTCGTATCTTTTTCTGAAAAAAAAGTACCCGTCAAAGCCAGTCGGTTTGATCCCACCATCTGTGGTTTCAGACCAATGATAAACGAACGCAGGATTTCGAACGAGAAACAGGGAAAAACAAAGAAAAATAGCTGAAAGATGCAAAAACGAGGGGTGGTTGGAATAAAAAAAAAATTGGAATATGGACGAACGATTGAGAGAAGATGTGCAATATGGAAAAGAGAGAAGGAAAAGGAAAATTTATGGACACCCCCCAAACTCAACTGCCATTCGCTGAATAAGCTTATTTTCCTTTGTAGTGAACATTTGCCCATGACGAATGGGAAATCTCGCGATTCAAAAGAAAGGGAATAGAAAAGGGGAAAAAGCAAAAAATAAAGGAAAGATATACAGAATAATTCCTTTCTTATTTTTCGTAGTCTTTACGTACAATTTCGAACGCAGTACAATTTAAAGCTTCTTTAAAAACATTCTCCCTTTTTGCTAGTTACCATAAAATATAGAAAAAAAAATATTAAACATATAGACATGCAGCATAATTACACCATAGCGTAGAAAAATAACTTTTACGACTTTTGCAGTTGTATGACTTCAGGTATGCAGTAGGGAAAGAATTAGCGGAAACAAGCTCTGTTATTATCATATAGTGATAAATTAGGATACGATATACAGGATTAGTCATGATTATTTAACACTAACAAGCGACAGAATGCGGACTGAGGTATCATCACGGACTGTTGCAAGAGTACAGAGTGAGTGGTTAATTACTGGTTGCTATCATGTCTTTGTAGCAAAAGTCTGTGATACGTATACGGATAACAGCATTAAGGTTCGCCCTTTTTTGTTCATTATCTTTATGGATTGGATAAAGAGGTGCAGCGGAGACCATGAGTGTTTTAGTGGGAGTGACTGTTTGGTGGGGAGGTTGCTCATTGCTGACGATCTTTTCCTCCATAGGTCTTCTTGCATCGATGTTCAACTAGATCGTTGTACAGCCAAGTGTCAGGAAGCTGGGTAGAAAATCAGTGAAGCTGGGTAAAAATATGCACTGAGGTTCCGGTTCTTTCAAGACAGCCTGCTCGGTGCATTCTCCATGTTATGGGAGTCCCTTGAGACAGGCGCAGAAGTTCAAGTACCTCAGAACTGCATTGACGAGCGATAGGCGCCAGGACAAAATTGGATGCTCGAATCGGAGCATTAAGCTGTGTCAGACGCGAATTATGGCGATCCGTAGTAACGAAGCGTAAGTTAGGAAAAAAAAGCCAAGCTCGCTCTTTTCAAATAGGACCATGAATATTGGATAATAATCTAAAGATTGCGATCGCAAGTGTAAACGTTGAAATGAGATTCCTGAAAGGTGTAACAGGTGTTAATAATCTACTACATAAAGTGCACAGCAGCACAACAGCAGCAGCACGGGGGTAGCCGTGGCCTGGTTGTCTCGCGGATGGCTTGCCTATCGGTGGAGTTAAGTAACCTCAGGCATGGCTAGCCACTGGCTGGGTAACAGCCAGTGGATATCCATCTCTCCCCGTGCTTCAGAGGGCACGTTAAGCCGTCGGTCCCGGCTGCTTTTACCATCTAGTGGCAGTGTAAGGTTATCCAGTGTAAGGACACAGGCAACGCAGAAAGGAGGGAGGCCCCTGCTGCATAAGACTCGTGCCTCAAAAGCTGGTGGAAAAAAACATCAGACACTAACGGGCGATGGGCCTATGAGTAATGATGATGATGATGATGATGATGATGATGATGATGGCCAGGTGATATGGATACCGCAAACTGGTCTTTTTTTAAACCAGCAGAATAAGAGACCAAGGGATCAGCCTAGAAACAGGTGGCTAGACTACATGGAGAATCTGGATTCGAGTCGCTTGGGTATTACTGCTGATTAGATCAGCTTGACTTCGAGTCGCGATCAGTGGATATCTTCCATAGAAAAGCTAACCCCACGACTCTAACGGATAAGCAGGCTTGAAAAGTAAGTAAAGAATACCATCTTTTGTATACTAAAGATATATTTCAAACGGAGAAGAGATTTAGTGGAAAAATGAACGAGAGACTGTTGGACGCTTCTTCGAGAGACCTCTGAAGAAGGTTACAACAGGAAAAATTACGACTGCCGCGAATTGAAGTCCAGGTTAATTTTCTGAAAACGAGTAGCAACTTTTTTTTTTAAACAGTTTCATCTCTTACTTTCCAAAAAACTGTCAGCTAATCCTATCAAGCGTTGTTCCCTAGAATGCAACGCTTGTTTGTTGTCAGGAATTTTTTGTCAAGAAAAAGTGTCGTTTTCCCCTTTAAATTAATGCAAACGATATAAAAAACTAAAACCCATCCATTCACATAATCGCAGCTCAAGTTGGAGCACAAAGGAAAGCTCGAGTCCTGTTTCCTTTATTCTATTCCTCGAGACTTTTATATTCAAATCCCTTCTTTTTCAAAAAAAAATCTTTAACAAGGTCCCCAAAAAACAAATTTTCCAAAGTGGTAAATTCTAAGGAAATAAATTTGAAACAAAGAATATATAAAAGCAAATCCATGACTCTGGGTCGCTTTTTAAGTAACATTCAGTATCGTTGTTAATAAAAATAACAACAATCCTAGGAACGTTAGGGGGAAAAAAGGCACCAGGACTTGAAAGAAAGCGAGAAAATGCGAATCTTCTGCTCAATTAACTCCCCCAGTTTTCTTAAGACATCCCACCCCCTTTTCCTTTCTTCTCCTTTTTCGAAGGTTATCGTTTTCCATTGGCAAATTGCCGGATTAGACACTGGGATTTATAGAGCAGTTCATCTTTTTTTTCCTAGCACACGTAAATGGGACATTAAAAATATTCTTTAACCGACTCGCTCGCGCAGTTTTCTTTTCTTTTTATCTTATTTCTATTTTTATGAGAGAAACGAAAAACAAACACTCCAAGTCAACAAACAGAACGAGACCCAAAGAAAGGGAAGAATTTGTGCTATGGAATAAGTTTTGAGAACTGTTAGCGGTACAAAAATAAGCAAGTTCTCCGAAATGCATTTAGTCCATATGGACGCTTGGGGGAGACTTCGAGCATCTACTGCGGCTCGACCACAGAATCCCAACATCCAATGGATATCGAAACAATATCGTAATCATGTCATACTAACAAAGTCCATGACGCAATATTAGTGATTATAACAAGATATCCAAGAAAACCGCTAGAAATTTCTGATAAACGGGAACGGAACATTTAAATGCCCATGAGAGGCACATCCTCCTTGTGCGACGTACAGCCTTTTTCAAAGACTCCTCCTTCGGAAGGCGGCATTAGTCTCTCTAAATATAAATACAGCAGATTTTACACGGGTCTTTGCTCTTTCCTACATTGTTCATTAACGTCGGCAGCTTTACTAGTTCCCCAATCAATCAAATTCGATATTACAAAAATAGATCCTTCCTGCCTACTACTCACATATAGCTGAAACGTCCCATATGAGGAACCAAAATCATTTTCTACCAATGTACTAGGGGTCGGAATTGCTTCCTTGTATCGATAGGAGATCTGAACCACATATAGCAAATGTGACTGAACATAGTGAATGGGTGTGCGTAGAGAAAGCAATAGCCGACACAGTTTGATTAAACGTTGCTTTATTAGGAGCTTTAACAAAAAACTACTTATAAAAATGCACGCTTGGTCTGTACGTTTATCCTGCCGGCCGGCCGCCGTTTGGACGATAACTTGAAAACGGATTAACTTTCTCAAATTCTGTTTTCAGAAACATGACCATCAAGGTCTTAGCTCGGCCGTATCAACTTTTCAGAATTTTTCGTGGACCCCTTCAAGTCGAATTCACGTGCTAAAATAATGAACGATGTCATATAACAATCGATTTATCAAGAATGAATATACTGTTACTTTCTGTTTGTTTTAAGTATTGTTGACATGAGCTCGCGTATGCAACGATTGCTTTGTCGACACACGATTGCTCCTTGAGCTCATAGTCTATATTATTAAGTAGCAAAAGAATGGAGCTACTTATTGGTTTCATAATGTCCGTCCGTCTCCTTCATAATTACTACATTTTTTTGAGGTAGAAGGTTGAAATTTGGCATATAGCTTCCTATGGGCATGTCCAGCTGCACTATTAGTTTGGTTTTGATTGGTGCACTGGGATTGGAATTACGGGGATGGAAATCAGAGGAGACAAAAGATCTATGTGCTGCGAGGGGAGATCAAAAAGTAAGTTGCACTTCCACGGTATGGCCATTTATTACACCAACTATACAAAAGCAACACGGCTATAGCAGCATACAATGTAGGTTTACTTTTCCACATAGTCCCCAAGAGACCCTAAACATTTATCCGAACGATCAACCAATTTTTCGATTCCGGATGCATAGAAATCTCCTCCAGCGTTTTGTAACCACACGGTGACAGCCGCTTTCACCTCCTCATCGTTTCGAAATCGTTGTCCACCGAGTTCCGTTTTGAGCTTACCGAAAAAGATGAAAGTCTCATGGCGCTAAGTCGGGACTGTATGGAGGATGTTGCCAAACCTCCCACTTGAATCGCTGCAGCAGTTCGCACGTTTGGCGGGCCTTGTGCGGTGTTGCGTTATCGTGCAGTGATTTCACGATGGATGTCTGTGCAATTCACCCGTTTGGCCCATAGAAATCGGATTGCTGCTCGCACCTCAAGTTTGGAGTGGACATCCAGTTGACGCGCCATTGCTTTTAGCCCGCTTGTCACACAAAACACGACGGGAAACCACAGCAACCGTCCTCTCCAACGTCTGCGCAGTTAATGTCCCTTTCTCCGCTTTGCCCAAGATTGCGACACACAGCGTGCTCCTGCGGCGAGTTAGTGCAACTTACTTTTTGATCTCCCCTCGTATTTAGGTACGTAAAGAAGTGAAATTCAGTATCCAGATTTCTCTAGGCAAGATCTACGTTATTATGAAGTTTAGGCCCAATTGTTCCGGTGGGGTCGGAGTTGCGGGGGTGGCAGTCACTTGGTGTTTAGAACAACGGCAACATATGGCATGTAACATATCATTCGATCGGAAATGATGAGAAAGGAAAGAAGATATGAGCTTTTTCACATTTTCTACATACTACGTTCGAGAAAATCAATTTTTGATTAAAAAACTT
>JAHWFO010060774.1:1892252-2028257 GCA_023313115.1 Rhysida immarginata
TTAATTTCTTGTTAATAAATGTATAAATGTATTTTTGCTTCACAGCTAAAGCTCCTCTTTGGAATGTTTACATGATTTTATTTATTATGGCAAATAACAAGAGTTGCACGAAGTTGCGATCGCTAACTTGACTGCACAAATCACAGCTTGAAGCACAGTGTCTGGTATGAAACAAATGTTTGCTTCTGCAATTCGTGTCGCTAGGTATTCAGCGAACTTAACGGGTGTCTATCTTGGGTAATGTGAAATTTTTGCGAACACTGGGCGTAATGTCACCAGAAAAACAAGTCTAGAAGTGTCATATCAGGCGACCGGGAAGGCTAAGCAACCGGACCTTCTCATCCTATCCAACTGATCCTCTATCACGCTAGCACCATATTTTGTTGCCTCTATCACGCTAGCACCATATTTTACAGTCAATGGCACATCTTCTAGTAGTTCAGGAAGGGTCCAGCGATCAGGAGTATATATGGCCCAATCACTTTATCACCTACAATGTCTGTCCATACGTTGACCCTAAAACTCTGTTGGAACCCATGGATGTTTATCACATATGGGTTTGCACGTGATCAGTAATGTGAGAGGAAGTGAAGAAATGATGCTGTCTGAGATTCAGAATTGTTTATTTCCATCCCGCAATTGCCTTACAAGAGCTGAAAATGTTTGCTTTGGTCCGCTCTATGCACAGAAGTTTGGTACAAAAGTTTTGAGCATCTGTAATGCCTTATTAACATCAGCTGTACAATTTTAAAAAAAGTCTCTCGTACATGACATATAACGCTTATGTGAAAGCCATGTGCTGTCCTATCAATCGGCCTCTACTTTGATCGGCTGTGATGGCCCAGTTGGTAGGGTCGAGTTCAGATAACGGAATTTTTTCTCTTTCAGTTTCATCTTAATTTAATTCCTAAAGCTGAATCATAGCTTCAGTTTCTAACCTTTCACTTTATAGTACCAGAATTTTTATTCGAGGACAATAATAGGTCCGTGATCTTTTAATTTACCATTCTGTCATGGCACCAGTATATTAATGGAAACTGTTTCTTTTCTCGTCATTCCCAGCAGAACGTTCTTTAAGGCTTCCCGAACCGTGACACCAATCGACGTTTTAAAGATAAAATCTAAATTCAATCCACACCCCCATTTGAACTTGTCAAACGCTCATTAAAGAAAATGAGTTTAGGGTTTCAGAAAACCCATTACCATGGGAGGAAAGGCATACTTGAAACAAAATCCTCGCTCAGAAGACTATCAACACACTTCCGCTCCTTAAAAATTAAATTCCACCACCACCCCTCCTTTAACGCGCCGTAGCATGAGAAGCCATGTCAAACGCCACAACAACGTATAACGTCATCAAGCTGTTTTCTTTAATCAAAATCGATCGATCGGAATCAATAATGCATCGTACGCCACTGCTACTAACGTTACGTGGGAGGGTTGGGGGGTCCTAATTCGCCGAGAACATTAAGGAAAAGTCAACGCCACGTGAAGTCTTAATTAAAAAATTAAATCTGAAAACCGCAATGATAATTTGATCATTTCAAGTCGACCTAATTCGCTTAAGCGATACATGGTGGCAGTCTAGTCTCCTCTGCTTTACTCCCCGGACGAAGCACAATTTATTAAGAAATTATCAGTAATTAGCCAATGAGACTGCAAGGAGCGCCTGTTTACACCGCTGTATAGATTTCTGCGATGATGAGGATAATGAGGATTGTAAAGCAATTCGGCAAATTTGTTTCCTTTGTACTAATTGTCCGTTGTTAACCTTGTTTGCCAATGAAACTGCAGAAATGCAAATCCACTTCAAGTGCGCTGCTACAAATTACATTTATTTAACAAGACATCTAAGAGAAACCTTTTATCCATAATTAAATAAAACTCACATTTTAATTAACTGGAGTGCCAAAAAAGTAGTCTACCAATCTAATCATGGTTTACCTCCACGAGAGCTTAGAACTACAGAAATACCACGAGGCATGGACTCCACAACCTTGAATAGCCACTTTTGGCAGCCCTACTCGTCTAGGAAGACTTTGCAAGCTTCTGGAAGGTTACGGCTAGAAATATGTTCTGCCATTCTTCATTTAGAGTAGCTTTCAACTCAAACAGTAATGTTGCAAAAAGTGGATGCGCACGAAGGTGATACTCTAATTCATACTACAAATGGCCTGTTGGGCTATTTGGAGACCATTTAAAGCTTACGGATTTTACCGAACATCTCCACGCCGGTTTTATCGATTATGGGTGGGAGTATTGCCAGGCTGATATGAAAATGGACCTAACCAAACTGTGCTCTCAGAATTGTCTAGAATGTCCAGGTAAACCTCGAAAACCATAGCTTTCTTCACGTCAACCAAAGGACTCAGATTATTCCAAGAGAAACAGCTCCACACAGTATGCTACCACCACCAAATGTAATAGTTTGCACAATACACTCAGCATTCGCTGGCTATTCTCATATATAGATCTATGCATGATCTATGCCAGACTGCCAAAGTTATATAGCAAGATCGTAAATATACAGGGTAGATACAAAAATGAGCCCCCCCCCCTTTTATTTTCATAACTGAAGCAGATATGTCAATTTTGACGAATCCAATGAATAGGAAGTTGTCGCTGAACTATCCCATGGTGCACTTTTCATCATCCCAAATATGCAAATCACCATAATAACATTCACTTTCATGAGGAAAAGCAAATAAAAGGCATGTGTCACCATACAGAAGACGGAACAATTCCAGGATGGCAAGCTACACTGTTCCTGACATGGTCAATATAATCTTCTGCTTTGGATTGTGATTGTTGATGATCCGTTCATCGGATTTTAGAAATTTTTTTTGTTTTGTTCGGAGTTCCATGCTGAACAATTCTTCAATTGGAATTTTTCGTGTATCTGTTACGGTTTTTAAGGCAGGATTTGAAAGTGTCCTAATTTGCATATTTGGGATGATGAAAAGGGCACCATTGGATTCATTAAAATTGACATATCTGCTTCGGTTACGAGAATAAAAGAGGGAGGAGGGCTCATTTTTGTATCCGCCCTGTATATGAGATAAGCCCCACACAGTATATTTCTATTGCCTGTTATTGCGTCGAGGTGCAATAAGCTATGCAACACTTTAGCATGGTCATGATCTGAGGCGTATGGGCAAACGTGTTAACGATGTTCTGGATGCCTAGTGATTTTTAACAGTTCCCTGCAGAAAATTAGTTTATGAGCTCTACCTCTATGCTGTTTCAGTACGAAGTCGTTGAATCCTTCTGTACGATCCATTTTTAAGGGATGCTTAAATAAATTTGTTACGCTATTGTATTTTTACATTTCCCAGTACAAATATGATTTTTATTAAGCTTACTCACAGGCTTTTGCCTTTGTGTCTTGCTGTAATGAAATTTTGCCAGTCAATAAAAGGTCCCCTTTATTTTTGTTCGCCCCCACCATTTCCTCTTCATTCCAGAAAATCTCCTTTCCCTTTTTGAATCGCTTTATTCTCAACAGGGAAGATTCAGATGAGAAACAGATTCCACCTGTCCTGCCCTCCCAGTTTCCATTCCTCAGCTTCTTCTCCCACCAATCTTCCCAGCGCACACATACACGCACGCGGACACATACAAGCACAACGAATGAGGAGGAGGAAAAAAGTTAGATACAAAAAGATTCATGACCTTGTCAAAATTCAGCGACAGGTATTTCGTTTTCCAAAGTAATGGTACCTCCATTTTTTTCCTTTGCAAATTAATTTTCATTCCCCAAAAAAGAAGAAACAGTTTCTTCCTCGTCCTTTGCTCAGTCATGATTTATACGTAATAACGCTGGGGAAAACGGATACCACTGAGGGAGGAACCTGCAACGGCCTGGTTTTTAGCATAAAATTCAATTTGCTTTCTCCTAAGTATAAACTCGCGTAGAAAATAATGACAAAAAGACAAGAAGGATCTCCTCCTTATTCGAGAGTCCTGGCCATTCCATGTTGCTTTAATAATCCCCTACTCGGTATTTATGTCCAGCTTCAAATCTCTACTGGTCAATGTAAATAAATGGAATCAATAAGCTTCGATAAATGGATTTTTCTACTTAAAAGGCTTACGCGAAGCTTTTCAATTTGTAACTGTCAATGAATCGAACACCTTCTCTGACCCCTTGCCCCCTAAAGGCTAAACATGATTCAATGAATTACATAGAGCCAGCCCAACACTGATAGCGATAGCACAACATAATCCCATTGACCCTCTATCTCTTACTGTCTGATACAAAATATTTTATAGTAACAACAGCAATGACTGTCGTTGATCCAATTTATACCAGACTGTTCATTTGATTTATATAGGTGTTCTCTACAAGCTAGTTACTTTCGTGAGTACTCATTTCCTCGAACTATTCCGGTGCACATTTGCTTTTGTAACAAGGAGCATTGTCATGTTGCAATACCAAACGGTCACCACAAAATTGGCAGAGCTCCGTTGAGTACCTATATGAGGAATGGCAAACAGTGGAAGTTTAGTGGTCGAATAGATCTGACACGCCACCGACATTATGCCTGTTTCACAAGTAGAAAACTCGACCGACCGACCGACCGACTTCAATTTTGTTCGATCGTTCGCACCAGTTGTTGTTCGTTGCACAATTTTTTTTTATTCGGTCGAGCGATCATTTACCGGAAACAAGAGTTGATTGCCCACCTGATAGGACGGATGATATGAGAAAATGGCGGTGTGATAGAGCTGGTTAAGTCGACTAAAATTACCCGAGATTCTCAGCGAAGAAAGTCACCCCTGATTGGTTAGTCGCTGCTTAGTCGAAAATTTCTGATAGGTCAGACTTTCGTTTGTCGATCCTTTTCCAACTGACGACTAGCTAATAAATTACACTTGGGAAAACATGAACTGAAAAACGGCCGAACAACCTCCAAATCAGTCGCATCTAATTGTAAAATAGGCATTACAGCTCATCCCCAAAAATGCTCTCAATGGGAGCTGACCTACTCCCGATGGTGGGACATGAGAGGCGCTGGAGTCTTCTGTAAGGACGAGCGGATGCGATAAGATCCGCTGAGGTCTCTGCCGCCCTCACGTTCGAAAAATGGCATCTAGTGTTGGGACCTGCTCTTGGCCAGGTGAACTCTTCTACTTTCGTATCTTCAAACCACGAAGCTAGGATCCTGTATAGGGAGTGCAAGTGACTACGTCATAGCTGACACCGTTTGCGCGATGAAGGGGCCGAGAGCCTAGGAAATGAGACAGCTGGTTCCAAACATTGGAACCACGCAATGTGCGTACTAGTAACGTTGAAACGGGCGGCCAGTAAAAATGATATCTCTTAAAATTTATATAAAATATTATTATTAAGACATTTAATACAGTTATATAATTTATAATATATAATATTAGAACGCTTTTTAATCACTTTTAATCACTTAACGAAAGAATGCCATCGTTCGCGGATCTTTCTTTCTTTTGGAAAACGATAAATGTGTAAATTGCTGTTTTGGCTTTTTCTTGAGCAGTGAGGAACTCAACAATTTCACATCTTACAAGTGTTATAAACACTGGGTTTATACAAAGAAATTTTATTCCATCTCTACGTTGGAACCAATGTTAAATCCCGAAGCGAGAAGACTTGTTTGGAACCAATTCGAGTCACGTGACTGAAGAGTATCCAGGATTGACATCACACTTGCAATCCCTATAAAATTGTGCGAAGTTGTGCAGTGAAGTTTCTCCATAAAATAGGCGGGGGTTCTTAAAATCTTCCCTCATTTGCTTACATGTTATAAATTTATAATAAAAATACCGCTATTGAAAGATAATTAACATTATTATTTGACAAAAATAATGGAAGGCTATACGTAATCTATTTCTACAATTAAAATTAAGAAAAAAATATATACAAGTCACTCAGAGCATCTTTCAGTGGACCAAAGGTGTGGAAATATGAAGGTGTGAGATCAGGTGAACATGAACGGTGGTTTAAGCACTCAAACAGTAGCTTCTCGATGATAGACAATCTGACGCTAGCAATTTATGATCTCGCATTGTCATGGAGCAAAAACACGGCTTCACTCAACAAACATCTGCGACACTTGTGTTACTATTTCCCAGCATTCTATGTGCGAGGTTGGATTACCAGCCCCAACTATCAACAGCTTAAGCATGCCTCCACAAAGTAACAAACATGTAACTATCACGGTCGTATTTTAGATTTTTTATAGCATTTTTCCGGTTATTTATTGAATGAGCCTTATATAGAGAATATGTTCTTAAATAATTCCTTGAAGAATTATAGCAACACCTGTGCAAAGCCTGTGCACTGAAAATTCATACATTGTTACATAACCATAAGAAGTCATAATTTAGGGCTTATTATGGTAGGAATACGATTAACAATGCTTTTTTATGATGATGTAACAATGTGTAAATGTTCAGTGCAGAGGCTTTCTTTTTAGGAGATGTTGATTATAGCCGAGGCCAACGAGATAGCAAGGCCTGGAAGCGGAAAAGTCACCTGACCATCGAGATGCTAGCAACAATCCAACCTTCACTGTTTTCATCTTGCATGTTAACAACCAGTGTTTTTTTCGTTTGCTGCAAACAATGAAGCTTGGATTGTTGCAAGCACCCCGATGGTCAGATGACTTTTCCGCTTCCAGGCCTTGTTATCTCGTTGGCAACGACATGGTCTTTTAATCCTCTGGTCTGTACACTCGAGCGAATTCCATTGTTGGAGGCTAAAAATTGAACTTTTGTATTTACTGAAGAGTCGATTTTTGCATGACTTTGGCTACAGCCCAAACATGACAATGTATTTTAAGCTTAACAATGCATTACGTGTTCAGCAACAAATACTTAACATTAGCTGACAGTTTTGTTAGGTTGTACGATCGTTAAAATACATTGTTAAGTTTGGGCTGTAGCCAAATTCAAGCAATAGAGGGGGCAAAAATCGACCCTTCAGTAAAAACAGCAGTCCAATTGTTGACTCCAACAATGGAATTCGCGCGAGTGCTCAGACCAGAGGTTTAAAAGACCATGCCTCGATTTAGCCGCATGAAGTCATTGTCTCCATCTTGAATTTTAACAGTAAGTATTTTTCATTTGTTGGAAACAATGAAGGATGGATTGTTGCTCGGACCAAGATGATCAGGTGAGTTTTGAGCGCTCTGGCAACACCTCCTAAAAAGAAAGCCTATGTACTGAAAATTCATACATTGTTACATCATCATAAAAAGGCATTGTTAATCGTATTTCTACCAATAATAAGCCCTAAATTTGGCCGCTTGATGAGGATGTAATAATATATACACCTTTTGTCCGCAGGCCTTCTCCCTAGGAGGAGTTGCCTGGCCTGTCTCTCGTTGGCCTCGTTGTAGGATCTATAGCATATCCTGGTCGATCTCCCAAACTCAGACCGTGGATTTTTAGGTATGGGGACAACTAAATGTATCGTTTATTCCATTCATGTTCATGATATTCAGAATATTGAAAGGATAGTGGAAGACGGATGCCAGCAAATTAGGAGTAGACCGCGAATTTCTAAGCAATGCATTGCCGTTCGAGGAAGTCATTTTGGACTTCTCTATGCTGTGATTATAAGTATCGGTTCCTCCCGTTTTCACTGTCACTCATTTAATCTCACCGAAAATATATGATACTGATTTAGCGAACTCGGTAAATAATCTTTATACAGGGTGAATTTTAAGTACACCGACAAACTGCAGGGAGTGGTTCCTTACTGGAAATGGAGTAAAAAAGGTCATATCAACACGTGTCTGGAAATGGACGGTGCGTTTGCAAATCGTCCGGCACACAGTAAAAATCCTTTTCAGATACCTCCAGAAGTAAAAATCCAGGTTTAAGTAGGCCTCCGCGCGTCCTATCCAATGTCTGGGGAAGATGTTGTTGAGGTGTTGGCGAACAATAACGCGGAAGTAGGGTGGCGCTCCATCGTGCCTTCTACCGTGGCAACAATGCATTTTCGGACACACGTTGATATGACCTTTTTTACTCCATTTGCAGTCACAAGCCATTCCCTGCAGTTTGTTGGTGTACTTGAAATTCACCCTGTATAAACATTTTTCATTAATTTTAGGCGTAGAAACCGACTACTTAAAACGAGCTCACTATTTTTCTTACACCAAGTAAACAATTAAAATAGCTTTTAAATAAGTTCTTCGTTTAGAAATTTACTCTAAAAACAATTCGAACGAGCTTGAAAGGACCTTAATAAGAGCTTCTAAAAATATTGATAGTAACAACCTCAAAAAAGCTCCGGGTTCTTCAAAAAACAAAGAAAAGTTGAGGTTATTTTTAAACGCTCTGAGAATCCAATTAATTGAAAATTCCTCGACTTCTATTTTTCTGTACTTCGCTGACACCACGCCTCTGCGATATAAGAAGGATAAACATTAACTGAAAGGACTGTGGATACCATAACACAACAAACAGGTCCGCAAAATGTTTCCCAAAGTTTTTATTCACCATGACTACAAGGCAGTCAACTTTCAAGATGATAAATTTAGATTTGCATAGCCAATCATATAACATAATATTTTTTGATGAAAAGAATTGAAAGATGAGTATCTTTTAACCGAGATATGCATTTTCATGGTGATTAAAAAATTTTGTGGAAAAAATGATTTGTTTCTTGTGTTATGATACGTCTGTGATTTTGTCAGAATTAAAAGAAAAATACTTTGATGAGAAGCAAACAAATGAGAAGTGAAGGTATTTGGAATGATACAGCATTCACAAAAATTTTCATTTCGAAATCTAAATCTAAATTTAAAAACAGACACTCTAAATTGTAAAATGGACGAACCTCCGTACATACATGTTTAAATTGGTGACGAGTGGAGCATACATTTACATCGAATATCTGTAGTGTTATCACTAAAACTTTATATCAATTTCTAGTTTCTTTCATTGTTTTACGTCAGTTAAACAAAATTTGAAAGCAACTGAAAATTAAAAATAAACAAAATTTAAAATTGATTAAAGATTCCATGGTCGCATATACATTTGCTTAAAACGAAAATAAAGAAGTTAAATAGCACGGAGTATAAACAAAAATTTCAAAACTGAAATCAAAGTTCAGGAAGTTAACGCAAAACTAGCATCAAGCGATAAGGACTGATATCCATGATTCTAGGCCCTTGTGACGTCACAAGCTCCAAAGAATGAGAAGGAACTTCATAATCGTGAATTGCAGTGCAGCATAACTTTCAATCAGAAAAGCCCAACCGAAGGAGATAGTGCATAGTTGACGATTTCACTAAGCTCCGCCCATTCCAAGATGACGAGCCATAACGCTAATATGAATATGACTAATAGACTATAGAAACTGCAGGTTTCTACGTTTGAAATGGGTTTTCAACATTTAGAAAAACAATCAGTGAGTAGTAGAAGATGTAAAGAACAAGGCTTTTGCTTCCTTGTGATCAGCTAGGTCCACGATATAATCTGGATGAAAAAAAAAAAAAACGAAGTACCACACACCCTCAGAATTACATTTGTGAATTAGGTACTAGGCTTCGGATTCAAATAACAAAAACATAAGACGGAGGGAAATGAATTTTTCTAAACACAAATACAAAATGCTGATATGTTTAAGGCATCTTTAACATATTTCAGTCATTCACATCAAATTTGCGGATTTTACTTTTTAAATTTTATTATTGTATTAGTAATAGTATGCTTGCTTGTATATGCTTATTTCTTGAAAATTCATTTAAATTATTCTAATTTGGAAACTTGTGCTCAGCAAATATCACATTTCAGCAAATCTGCAAATAGCTGCGATGTAATATTCATATATTTCCGAATTAGAACAATAAATGAATTTTCAAAAAATAAACATAGACAAGCATACTATTATATATGATAATAATAAAATTTAAAAAGTAAAATAAATAAACGAGAATGGTGATGAAATTTACTGTCTCTTTTCCCTGGATTCCAATCTCATTCTTAATAATTTTTTAAAAAAATTTTTGGTAAATCGCAAAAAATAATGGTTTATGGTTGGTTGGTTTATTAGAATTTTTGGCGTCGACTACTAAGGTTATTTTGTGTCTTTTACACAAATTGTATCTGTACGCACCCCGGGACAAACACAGACATCCATGCCCACGGCGGGATTCGAACCCATGACCAGGCGGACTCGAGAACTAGAAATCCTACACCCTAGCCCTCTCGGTCTCTGGCCGGCAAGAAAAATAATGGAAGCTCCAGCGAAGTGATTAGTGAAGGATAAAAATAATATAACAAAGTTCAATTTCAGTGAATGAATTCCTCGCTGATTCCTTCCTGCCTGCACACAATCGTTTCTTCCGATTGTTTCTTTCTCATTCGGAAATGATGCATCCATGCTTCGAACAGTTTTTCTGATGTGAAAACAAATGAAATGTAACCTCATCTCTTCCAATATCGGCTGATGCATTAAAGAGCACAGCAACTTTTAATCATTTTAACAATTAACCAATAGCAATTATCCCCTCTACGGTGTCCATCTTGAAAAAATGACGTCATTTTAAGGACCAATGGGTGATCATGGACACTTTTGAAGCTACGAGTATTTTATCAATTGCGATTTTTCCTAACAGGTTGCCCACGGCTGTTTACATGCCGGTTTGGATCGTGTACGAAAAGCAAGCCTTTTTGAAACATTTCAATCCAATTGTAAACCTGAAATTTACGCATACAATCGTACACATCGGATACTTGCTGTTCCCACCTTTAGCGCGTAAGAAACGGAAGACTGACCTTGCTTCTTTTATGGAGAAAGTCTCTAGCCTAACCGCCATTTTCTACGCTTCTGCGTTCTGTTTATTACGTCAGTGAAAGCGTAGGTCAGGGTCAAAAGCATTCACCAGAGAATGCGCTACACATTTAATCCTATTTTCTAATTTTAGATTCACTTCCCCTCGTTGGCAACAATTAAATAATTATTTTGACTATCTGGCCTTTTGATTTGAAAACAAATCTTTTTTAGGGATAACTGTAGACAGAGAAATGGATAGATGGTTTTTTGCTTTTTTTGGATTTGATGGAAATATTCAGATCTAGCAATCGTAGGCGGTCCTGTCTTGATTTTCCGCTAAGAAGCGATCTATATATACAAGTCTTGGTCGCGCGGTGATGAACACAAACAGGAGAAAGCTTAAAAAGAAACGAAGTAAGCTGCTTTCAGATAAAACAAACAAAACTTAAGGAAAATTACAAACGAGACCACGTGATATTGGTAAAATGGAACGAATTAATAACAGAACAAAAACCATTAGTCGGAATCCTTTGAGCTCACGAAGAATTCATTATGCAAGCTAACAATGTCCAAAAATCCGGCATCTGCTTTTATCTCTCACGAGGCTGGACGAAGGAATGAAGATGATTGTCTTCGAGGAAACCCAATATCAAAGAAACCGAGAATTGCATCTTATTGTAGATCCATTTTAATTTGAAAAACAAATCTCTCAAAGATACAAACCTGATGAAACACCACATCCACCCTGCGAGCGTTTAAGCGATTCTCCACAAAAATTAACTTCCCCAGATAATGAGCCTCTCCAGACAATGGACCTCCACTCCCAAGTAGCTGGCTTTCTTCCTTTTGTTCTAGAAGGTACTGGCATCATCAAATTATTTTTAGATGCCAGGACAATGGGTGCAGCGTTATCTTTCATCAACTGTCCTAATTCAAGCGCTCAATGCAACGTATTGTTACCATTGTGGCGGCGAAGGAGGCGACTTTCTCCTTCGCTCGAGTGTCGTCCAAAGCAGAGTGCTGTTCCTTTTCTTCGTCCAGCTTTCGTTCGTGAGACATACAAAAGCATAGCCTTTGAAAATTTGACACGAAACTGATAAAAATATATTTTTTTGAAAAATTTGGTTCTAAATAGAATCTCTGCAACGTCTGAAGACCTTTTGGAAAAGGCAAGAGTTCGGAAACCTCCGAAATGGAAGTCGAATTTCACGATACACAAATGGCGGAAGAGGTCCTCTCATTATAGCGGAGTAATAATTTTTACACTTGTTGCTTTCAAAAACGGTAAAATTCTTTGAATATCTACTAGAGAGATGTCATGGTAGTGGTAGAGCATATAGGCTGATTGACAGAAACCGATCGGTCTTAACAAGGTAACTTCGTCAAAAGCAGCCTGTTCCAGAGAACTGAGCTACTGGTTGATAACTCCATGGTCTAGATTACAAAGATGCCAATATCATTAGTGCTTACACTGAACATAGTGCAAAAGGAAGACGACTGTTGAAGGGACAAGTCATGATACACCCTTTTCTATGCCTGGGTATATTCCAAGAAATCTACCGGACTGAGTTGAGTTATCCCTTAAATAAAGTTTGGCGTTTCATCTAGTCTCAGACGGAACCACGAAGATCCTGCAAAGTATGATCGTTCGTTAGGTTCATTAGATCATTTAGCTCCCTTTATCATGACTAATGTCTTTACACAATCCTGGGAATTCTACATGACTTTATACATTCTGGAGACAAACGCAAGCATTCATCCCAAAAGCGGGGCTATGTAAAAACCTTGCGATCCGAAGGATTCGAGAACTAGAAATAGGTTGGTTTTATCTTACCGTTTCGTTTGAAGATATGAACACATTACGAATCCGAGCGCGTGAAAGGCATCCAAAAACATGAAATGTATGGACTGATATTTTTATCTTTTAGTTGTCATTCTGGTTTATATTCTTATCAGCTTGGCGCAGGCTTCAGCCTTTGAAAACTTGCTAATAATAAGAGGTAATTGCTTAACAAAATCCGTGGATAGGTTTCCAAATCTATTTCGAGCTAACCACGTCAACTATTCAATGCCCCAAATTGGACGTCGAAGACCGTGGCTTAGGCCCCGGCATGCTTTCTAATTCGCGAATTCATTAGGTCGCGTGTTTGAATCCCGCTGTAGGACTGAGTGTTTGTGTTGACTCCCGGAAGGTAGAGATAAGTTTCTGGAATTGACTCCGAATTGACTCAGGATTGAGCAAGGGCGCAAAATAATATTAATGCGTCCAAAAAAACCTAACTAACTATCCTAGGTAGAGTTTCAAGTAACCACAAGAACATAACAAGCAGAGTTCTGTTTGTTAGCCAGCTAAAGAATCATGACAAATGCTAAAATAAAGAACCGAAATAACACAAAACATCGAGGTGAAGCAAACCTTCCGTATCTCAACGCCCCGTCTTTCTGCATCACATTTATGCAGCATAAAGCAAAGCAAGCATGACTCCGCAACGCAGCTATACAACTCAAGAGAGGAGAAATAAGAACCCCGAGGGAATTTCAGAGGGGGAATCTTACCATTCATGAGATTATTCAGGGATTTCTTATTTAGAATCGAAAGCCTGGAGGAAAAGGAATGGCAGAGGCGGATCCCTCTTCTCTCGCCTAATGTATTGCATTTTACAGTTCATGTCGTTCCGAGACAAGAGGAGAAAGTGTCGCCCAATGCTGCTGGATAAAAGAGAAGATTTGCTGGAGAAGAGAGAAATAGAAATAAAGGGGAGGGAAGATGGAGGAGGGGGGGGGGGGGCTTATAGAAGCAGCACACCAGAGAGAGAAAGATGTGACATTGGCACAATCGAGTAAAGTGGGTGCCACGGTGCCTTTATAGAAGCACGGGTGCGTTAAAAGTGAAACGTACCTCTTGCTAGGCGAAATGGAAAAAGCCACTCGAGAGGGAAGAGCAGCAGAGAAAAGGGAAGAGGTCGACATAAAAATAAAAACAAGGGGCGGTGCCTTTGAAAGAAGGTAGCAAGGAAGGAAGAAGAAATTTTGAGAGGAGCTGGTTTCGTAAATGGCTTGACTCTTCGACATCGTGTCTCATCTGTTCTTTAAAGATTAATAACACCCTTAAGACTCTCTCTATCTCTCTACTGCAACTGCGCAAAGCCATACAATGTTCTCAACAACATACACCCACGTTGGCCAATGAATTTATGCAAAATGGTTTGAAGTCATATGATTGAAACGTGGACTATTTTAAGAAGGAATTAGATGAGTCTAATCACAGAACCGGGGAAAAAGAAGGACCTAGCTGACAGAACCATGTGCTAAGAATAAAAGCGAATCTGAATTGGCTTATACGAAAACGCCTGTTATCTGCAAAAAAACAATTAGTCTATAGTACTGTCTGGAACATCATCACTGAGCATGTAAAGACTAGAAGAAGGTTATGTGGTCTGACGAATCACGATACACGCTTTGTACTGAAGACAGAGTTTCGCAGGAACCCCTTGAAGCAATTGATCCAGCGTCCCTTTCCGAGACAATTCAAGGTTCTGGTAGCGGTGACTTGTTATCGAGCTTATTTTACTGGTTTGGAACTGGTACACTGACATTCATGGAAGGTCAGGTGCGTTCCACGGGTTACGTGAGTCTTGTTGCCTATCAAATCGATATATATAGTCTGGGGCATGTTGGAACAACATATCGATTAGCAAGATCATCTTCCAACAAATATGTTAAGAGAACTAAGGGACTCATCTGGTGAAGGTCTGATCTTATGTAACTGACCAAAAGGCTTACAAATTCTGCTACGCCTTATTGATTCAACTCGCATAATATCAACTCCTATGATTCGGGCTACAATATTAAAAACATGTTTCCTCTAATTCATTGGCCAGTATGTGTATGAAATGACTGAACCATCAAGACTGTAACTCTCACTTCTATTAGGGTGACCCAGTTTTGGAATCCGTCGAGCCGTAGGTTCAAATCCCGCCCTACGGATTAATGTTTGTATTTGTTTTGGACATGTAAAAAAGAATAGTCATATGAAAGGATGGAAATGACCTCGATGAGCTTAAATAATCGAACAAGCTAACCAACCAATTGGAATTAAATACGTCTTTGAAGTCGTGACGACCGTCTCATTGTCCTGGCAAGATAATCTTACACTGTTTATTTTATTTATTTTATTTTATTATTTTCTTATTAAATAAATGAAAAACTCCACACTGCATTCCCATTTTTTTTCTTCTTTCTCATATTCTCAATTTCGAGGAAGGGCAGGTAAACAAAATGACCGGTGACAAATTCGGCGTTATGACAGACACCAGCCAAGCTTTTCCACCATCCTCCTTCCGCCCCCATCATTTACTGCCATCTGCTTTGCAGTAACCGAAACCCACATTACATTCCCTCTCTCTCCCATCACGTGTTCTAGCATCGTCACTTAAGAGGAGGACAGCAAATCACACGGCGGCAGAAGCAGTAGCGGCGCGAGTGCCCCAGGTAACAAAGGTAATGTAACGAGTGCGGCAAAAGGCGGCTGCACATTCTCACACTCGTTTGATGCAGATAAAGCGAGGTAGGGAGGGCCACTGACAAAGATGCACCAGATCAGATCCCCCATTTTTCCAGGCACCATTCATTGCTGCTAGGAAACAGCACTCCAATTGGCAAGCCGATGATAACGTATGGGCGCTAACAACCAATGAGAGGGCGAACGAGCGCCTTTTCCAAGGACCCTCATTCGATTGACTTATCAGACAATAGGAAAACAGACAAGTAGCAGGTAGGGTCGTTACGCTTTCCAGCTGAATTATTAATCGAGCGCAAGGAAGAAGGCCATTTTTGTAAAATTCTTTTATTTTGCGCACACATGACAGCAATTGAGTAGAGAACTCGATGGAAGAAAGCGAACATAATTGAATCAGTGTCATGCAAATCGGATTAAATTTAAAATTCACTTCCACGAAAGTCGTATACAAAAAACAGAAATTTTAATTTTGCAAAAATATTTTGTTAGCGAAAAAACATAATTAGGTGCTACTGGCAAAAATCAATACCGTGTTTCGCTTTAAACCCAATAAAAGTAAGCGAATACACCATTACTAATGAACATCCAAGTTACTTATTACATCAAAGACCTACAATATAACCACATCGTAACACGTCTTATGCTAGCTACATTCAATTTTGCAGTCACATATACATTACCTAGAATTGACGATACATTCGGAGTGAAAGACCCGCGCAACATCAGAAACGATAGTCCAGTTCTTGCTACATATGTGATTGCATATCGGGGTCTATGACTTCAAATGATGCAATGTTGCCAGGTTGAAGGATTTCCCTTCAAAACTTAAGATTTTTTGAAATTATGTAAGGTTTTTTAAAGGTAAAAAATTGTGATAATTTTTGAAGCTAAAACTGAAGAATTTAAAAGAGAAGAATCGTATTTTGTTTCTCACAAAAATACAAACAGTCACAGCCACTAGGTTTACAAAATGTTTACACGAGGTTGCGGTACAATCGCACATAGGGCAGATGTGGACACTGGCCCGCTGCCAAACGTCTGGAGTTTGTATAATAAAAGAAAACTCTGGCGCAGGAAGTACGGTATTAGCCAATAAGAAACGCCTAGACAAGAAACGATATCGCCGCCTAGGAAAAGACTGGGTCACTAGAGGGGACCAGTAAGGGGGGGGGGGAATCAAGCACATCCTCGTCACTGATTATGATCATTCCAAATGAAATTAAATTTTTTAACGATAAATACATATTTTAATTATTATAGTTAGTATTTGACGAATTAATAATTATTCATCTTTATAAAAATCTGCAATAAAAATTGTATTATTCATGTACCTACTTTCATTTTTTTATTAAGATGCGAGGGCAGTACTAAATTTTGATACGCTATGGGGGCGTTCATAGAAATAAATTCTGGTCTATATGATGCAATTTGCGTTTGTTTTAATATTATTTAAATACGCTTATTCAGATTATCTTTTTTAAAAATAACACATAATTTGACTACTATTTAAATATTTTAAGCAGTCTGCGGTACTGGAGATACGAAAAAAAACACTAATAATGATTGTTGAGCTTCAAACAACGTTTCTATGTGGTGCCAGAAACATGGACCCTTGCTCGACATTGCCGTATTTTCTCTTTTTTGCCGTTTTTTTCTTTAAATGTATGAAACGGAAGGTTATTGTTGGGGCATCTGAAGGTTTTTGTTTTTGTTTTCGCCTGGTAACACTGCATTTATGACACGGCAGTGGAGTGGCCGATATAACAGTTAGACAGATGCTCATTCTGTTTGAAATAATGAGGTAGCGCTAAGTTCAAACGAAACTGAGTTTTTCTTTCTTTTCTATTCCTCTTTTTTACTTCCTTGTACGAATTAAAGGAAGATTGTAATCCCGAAAAAATTCGGTTTTCAGATTTCCCTGGAAATTTTGTTTTTAGGACTGTTGTTACATCTACTTATGCACCTCCTCTTTTGATTGCAATCGGCTGGGCCAAACATGTGTTTTTGTTGTGTCAACAACAGATCTCCTTTCATGTCTATGGAGTTTTGTTTGCGTGGAGCAGTTTGTGACGTCAGAGTTTGACTTTGACGTCAGAGTTTCAAGAACTCTATTTGAAGAACGTCATTTGAAGTACAAAAACGGCTGTTAAAATTGTGTCAACATTTGGAGCTTTTAGACAACAAAGAGAGAGACGGGAATACGTGTCTCAAGAATAATAATGAGGAATATGTCCCAAAAAAAGCATTCAATAAAGTATTGTACAAGGGAGTCCCATTGTGCCCCAACAGATTTTTTATCTTTCAGTGCCGAGAATTGGTAATTTTTGAATCTGTTCTGAAATATTCTGTTTGGTAATTAGCCTACTGAGGCCTAACTTACTTAGTACAGGGACAAATACAAATACCCAAGCTTCAGCGGGTCATATATAAGCGAGTCACTGGTCTCAAGAGCAACAAGACCTGCGGCTAAGGCCTTGGCAAAGCTATTTTTTAATTCTGCCCATCCTACTCGCTAACATACAGGGTGTTCCAAAATGATCTTTACAAACTCGCAGATAAATAATAAATATATACTGGAGATATAAATTAGTAGAGGCGACGGACATATGATATCCGAGGATCCTGGTTCGAATCCAGGTCGCAGAATTTTTCCTTTCATTTTTCATTGAAAAAAATCATGATCTTTACAACTTTGACCACGTATACTTCAGCAAAGGGCACAGGTAGAAAGGTGCGGTTTGCGGCGTAATGTTCACACACACCTAAAGTTTTGTTTTTTGGTGCCCCTTCTTACTGGGCCTTGATCGTTAGGACGGTTTTGGACGGCACATTTCCAGGTCGCTGGATTGGCAGAGAAGGACCTATTTCCTGGCCTCCAAGGTCTCCAGATATAACTCAATTAGACTTTTTTCTTTGGGGCTTTGTGAAGGATACTGTCTACCATACCCTGGTGCAGGACCTGCAGGAACTCCGAGCTCACATCACAGCAGCAATTGCAAATGTTAATGACATGCTAGGACGGTCTTGGGAGGAACTGGAATATCGTTTAGATATCCTTCGTGCTATAGATGGCGCACATTTGAACTCTGTTAAATGGCTACTAAAACTTTAGGTGTGTTTGAACATTACCACCTTTCTACCTATCTCCATTTCTGAAATATACGTGATCAAAGTTGTAAAGATCATTTTGGACTGTTGATCATTGATCATTGAAAGTTCTAATGAACAATATTGGTTCCAAAAAACCTGGTTCCTTGAAACCAGTTTTGACTATCATTAATTTTACGTTATATTTATTAAAGACACCCTGATGCTAGAAGTTGGCCAATCCAATATCCTTGACTATTATATTCAATTTTTTATATATCGGGTGCCCTAGTTGTTTAAAATAAATAATTCCATAAATTTTTTTTATCGAAATTGTAAAATTATAAAATTTTTAGCAAATCTAATAAAAAAAATCAAGCAAATATTGTATAATAAATGCAAAACTTAAAACAAATAAAAAACTCTATCACCACAACGTTTATAGATTGAAAATATACAATCTGATACTGGAAATACTTTTCGGAAGCAATTGCTTCCATCATTCAGCAGCCCAGGAGCACCTCACGGAAACTTAGAGAACTGCCTGTGTCTGGAAACAGCTGAGTATATATAAGGAACAACAACCAATAAAAGAAAAACATGAAAAATCATTTTCTCTGATTGGTTACTTGGGTCAACCATCGAATTAGAGAGGAGTCGCTAATCGGGCGCTTATCTAGGTTAAGTATTGAATTTCTATCCGATTGTTGGATAGCAATGCTTTCAAAAGCATCCAGCAGGTGTTTTTATTTATTGATTTTATCAGATGTACATTGTTGATAGGAAAATCGTGGCCTGTGTCGATTGAATGTTTTGCTACGGAGGACTGGTTGCTTCTCCCATACTTCCTGTGTCTTATATGGTCATTAAATCTGGTTTCAATGTTTCGCAACGTTTGCCCTTTGTAAACCATGGGGCATTGGGCACACTTTATTTCATAGACTCCTGACCTGAGGAGTGGCTGTATTTTGTCTTTCGGGTTGGCGAAAATGTCCTTGGCTTGGTTTGGAATACTATAAGAAATAGAAAGATCAAAAGACTTAAAAACTGTGTTGAGACCTCTGATTAGTTGCTTATTAAAGGGTAAAGAGATGGTTCTTCCCTTTTTCGTGGTTTCCATGGTGGTTAGCAATGAGCTGATGTGCCAATGCCATATGAAAATTTGGAAAAAAAAACCCCACTAAAACCGTCCTCTCCAACACATTTCATGAAATAAAACTGGTCCACCTATGCCGAAATTCGATGGGCTGCTGAATGATGGAATGGTGGTCAATTGCTCCTGGGCTGCTGAATGATGGAAGCAATTGCTTCCGAAAAATACTTCCAGTATCAGGTTGTATATTTTCAATCTATAAACGTTGTGGTGAAAGACTTTTTTATTAGTTTTAAGTTTTGCATTACAATTATCCACATTTGTCTTTTTTATTATCTATTGTATAATAAAATTTATTTACGACACAAATTTTCTAGTAAAATCATTTTGTGATAGTATGAAGAGAAAGGTAACACATAGAAGCAATACAATTAACAATAATGCATACAGAATGTCCAGAAAGTGCCCTTCCATTGAAGGTATAGTTTGGCGTTTACAAAATCTAATACATTAAATTACCAAGACTCACCAATTGACTGGCTGAATATGAAATTACTTGTTTATTTAATGTATTAGATTATTGCTTTATAATTGCTAATTGCATTGGTTTATATTTTCATACACATCACATGATTACATTTATACAATGTATGATGTGATTTTGTTTAAATTGTTTACGGTTCATGTAAATTTCTCCTATAACTGCTTCATTGTATTCGAATGAGCTGGCAGGTTAGTTGGACATCCGCGGTCGGCCATGATGGCACCAATCGTGCAGACCGTTAAGAATGCCATTACGCGCAGTCCAAAACGATCGGTCCGCATAACACAAGGAAACATACAAAAACAAATTGTAATCACACAATAATCTCCTGCAAGAATACTTGTAATAACGTTACCTTTTAAAAACGGTGAGTACTTTTTAGGACCCTCCTACACAATTTTCTAATGATTATGAAGAGGTTTCATCAAATATATACAAAATATGTAGTTTTCAAAATTTTTGACATACTAGGTGGTAACAAAAAAAACCTCCCGTATTGATAAGGCACCGTATTGGTATTAACGATTTTGTTCTATAGTGCCCGGCACGAAAGAAAAAGGAAACGAACGCATGCGTAACACAAGTATTCGATTGTAGATGTCTGCTTTTTCAGAGTTTCTGAAACATGGAGGTTTTCCCCTCGCCTATCCACCTTTTTACTTTCGATTTCACAGGCGCGGCCATCTTTAAGTTTCGAATGCGTCCGCCATTACAACATGCCCCTGAGCGTAGTCGTCGTATATTATTACAAATATGGTGGCTACGTTCTGAGCTCTCGGGTCTTCCGATTCCTCTCATCCACTCTTAAATTTTAGCATTACTGCCTATAATGTCGCATAGATACACATTAGCATTACTGCCTTAATTAAAGATACCTAAAAATCGGATACTGTGAACATAAATTAATTCTTCAGAATGTGTGATGTAAAGTGCGCACCTGTTTCATATTTCGACATTTACAATTATTTTATTGAATCAAAAGCATCTGACCATGAACAAATGAAAGCATCTAAGAACTTTTCAAAGTGTATTTCTTGAGCCAGTGTATTATCACAAAAGCAACATATTACATATCTTAAAGCAACGGTCATCTCTTCTCAGTGAAGTAAAAATACAAGGTTATATTGTATAAAAACTATTACAAGGCCATCTGTTCTCAGTGTCTTGTATTGTTACAATAAATATGAATGATGCAGGTCAAAATTTAAACAATACTAAATTTATTAAATATAGGAGTAAGGTATTTCGTAGCTTTGACTTCATCAACAGATAAAGCGTCTGCTTCGAAACGCGCTTTGGCTAATTTTCAATAACGCACAATCGCACGATGACTGAATGAAGCTTTATTAATTTAACCATTACTTCTTAACCATTACTGGGACTGAATAGAAAAGGGGGTATATATCTGTTTGTTAGAGGAGGGATCTGGGGAATGCAGCCTGCTAAATAAAAAATTCACTTTGCTTGGTCGCATTCAATCATCGCGGATAATGAACATTAACAAGCGTATTTAATAAAGCTCATATTTAATCAATTTAGTATTGTTTAAATTTAGGCCTGCCTCATTCATAGTGTAATAATGTTAACTTTGCAGTTCACAGCCTTAGTGGCTTTAATAACTTTGTGAAATGTAAATAAATGATAAGTAATTATTTACTGAAGCGGCCTTAGAGGGGGGGGGGGGGTCCTTCCTACTAATGTTTCGATGCTCAATACACTGCTTCGATGCTCAATTACATTCTTCCTCTCCCCATTTTCTAAGGATTTTTTGAGTGTTTGAATAGACAACAACTGCACAGTACGAATCCATGCTGAATTAAAAGTCAAATTGTAAAGCAAATACAAAAAAGAACCAAACCAAGACACTACGAAAGCATGGTCTCCTTTCATTCATCCATCGCTGTGGGTATGTTATAATGGCGGACGCACAGTGAGACATCTGGCGGATCCAGATGACAACATCAGACTTGCAAAAGGTGGATAAGTCTGAAAAATTATGGAATGTCAAACTATCACCAGAACTTATAATGTTTTTAACTCTTTAAAGGATATAGTAACGATACAATAATACAAGAGAACAGCAAGGCAATCGGAGTATCCTTATTCAACATGTCGATTAATCGAATGCCAGATATGTTTCGGTTTCGTTTCGGCCAGCAATAAATAATGCGCCATTTCCTTCTTTCGTTTACGCATGTTTGAAAGGTTGTTTCATTTACCGGGTGTTTCAAAAATGACCGGTATATTTGAAAAATCAATAAAAACTCTATCGCTGCCCGTTTAGTTTTTATTGATTTTTCAAATACATGTATACCGGTTATTTTTGAAACACCCGATAGATGTAATTTTAAAAGTATCAAACATCGCTTGTAATGTTAATAAACGTTTGAAAATTTTCTAATGACTCTGTATAGTTTAAAAGAAAAGTAACGAAAGTTCTCGGCTCGGGAGCTTGCTTTGCCATGAAGGAAATAGAACAATGAAACGGAAGATTATGATTTCAGATTCGAATCCAGATTGCGCATTTTTTTTCTCTCTGGTTCCTTTTCAAGCTTTTAATATTGCTGTATATGTTATGCGTTTTAAGCTATTTTCTAAAGATAGTTTCATCGCCACCTCAAAGTGAATTTTGCTCGAGATTCATTAAAAGTACATAAGTGCCCTCATATATGTCAAAATTAGAATGGAGCTAATAGAAAATTTGACATAGCTAATTTAACTAGCGAATTTGACAGCCCTATCATGAAGCTCACTATGTTTCTCTTTGCGTTTCTAATTTTCATCGAAACTATGCGCATTTACACAAGCAACGTAAACAGCACAGCACCTTAGGGAATATAAACAACTAAATTTCACATTTTCTATCACAATCGGAAAAGTGTATTTTCAAGGCAATCTGTTTAAACTCTAGCAAATACCAAACAATAAACTGAACAAATTCACATCAATTAAGCCAACCTCCACAATTTCTAACTTAAAACGACACTATTTCTGCGAAATCAATATGTCCCCATTGTTTGCAAATCAATACGAGTAATGTTAAATTTTACGTAAATCCCCGTCAATATAAATTTCACATTCCCCGAAAATGAGCTCTCGGTGTAGCCGCTGCTGTGCACAGTGCGTCTGGGCAAACCCAGTCACGTGATAAAATCGTCCAATTAGGCGAGTAAACGACAGTGTAACAACGCATTAAGCAAGTTTGCGCGACACCTGTGGTCGCTCCAACGGCAGCCAACTCGGGTGAAGTAAAGGCGACCATTCCTGTGGCCTTTCTTTTATTAAAAAAATTTTTCAAAAAAAAATAGACCGGGCCTAGGTTTTTCAGGTCTCTCTTACACAGTAAAGAACACGGATATGCCTTTGAGGAAAGGGGATGGGTAAATTCGATATGTCGGTTCTAAATTTCTTTCAGAACTAATTTATGCGATACTTTGCTTACTAAACATTGTTAATGTAAAAGAAAAACAAATTATCTATTTTATTAAAATCTAAATTCTGTTTGTTTGTCTTTTTACTCCTCAACAAACCCTGCCCTTGTAAGTAATAAACTCATTTATTTAGATTCACTTGTTGTCTCATTGTTCCTGATCAATTTTCCTGAAATTTTATTTTTTAAATGTAAATGATCTCCATCTCTATGGCATTTTGTCTTCCTTGAGCAATTTTGTGACGTCACGATGTGCGATTCCGATTGCCACGAATGAGTGCATTTTTTGCGGTATAGACGTGCAACATCAACATCAACAAACAAAGAATTCATTTTGAGCGCAGACAATAGTTTAGGTCACTATTATGATATTGCCGATGTGCCAATGCCATATGAAAATTTGGGAAACCCCACCCCCCCACTAAAACCGTCCTCTCCAACACATTTCATGAATGAAAACTGGCCCAACTATGCCGAAATTCGATTCAGATATGTTTCAAATAAAGCTCTTTAAAGAAAACGAAGGTTAGGAAAGCTAACATTTTTCCGCCTCGTACAATTACATTTGTCATATAGCATATCGAAGTCTACAATGTTAATTCCAGTGGATACATATGATATCCAAGAAGTTCATGCGTATGCTTTGTTAGTATGGGTAAGCAGATTTCATTTTCTGTGAGAAAGATGATTCTACGAGTGCTAGCCAAAATTTCTCGAAATTGTTTTATTCTGACCGAACCGTAAGAGGTACGAAGTTTTGCCAATAAATGGTGTTAGGAGTACGTCTCAGCTGTAATTTTTCCAAGCGGTGTCATCCTATGTCCACGTGATTTTGAGCTTGAGCTGTTTTTGTCACTCTTTGTGTTGGTCGTGTTGCAATTCTTGATACTAAAGCTGAAGAAAACTGTGATTGAAACCCACAGATCGTTGAAGGAGGCTTTTGGTGAACAAGCTTTAGGCCAATGCCAAACATTTGAGTGGTTTAAGCGTTTCAAAGAAGGTCGGGAGCTTGTGGAAGACGACAAACATTCTGGTCGACCGTCAACAAGCACAAGTACGGAAATGATCACGAAAGTGCGTGACGTGATCCGAGAGGACCAAAGGCAAACCATCCACGATGTTTGTGATCGCTTTGGACTGTCTTACGGGACGTTTTGAGACGATTGATTGTGCAAAACGCCAGAGATGTGGAAGAAGAAAGACTGGCTGCTCCATCAAGACAATGCCCCGGTACATTGGGAACATCGCTGGAAGCGATGTATAGATGCCCAAGGAGACTACTTTGAAGGTGACGGTGGAAATTAAATGATCGGGTAAGTTCCGTATTTTATAGAGGTACATTTCGGGAAATTTTGGGTAGCACCTCGTACACTGCCTGGCCAAATAACAAGTCGCACGCACTAATATTTTGTAGGGCCACCTTTCGCACGAATAACAACACACATTC
The DNA here is from genome assembly GCA_023313115.1 of Rhysida immarginata. Lineage (NCBI taxonomy): Eukaryota > Metazoa > Arthropoda > Chilopoda > Scolopendromorpha > Scolopendridae > Rhysida > Rhysida immarginata. The sequence goes on from JAHWFO010060774.1 coordinate 1,917,135, forward strand.
GTCTTGGCATTGATTGTACAACTTCTGGAAGGTCTCGACACTTATATTTGGCCACAATAACATCTATTTTCCGCCAAGATCGTCCAGTGATGAAGGAAAAATCGGTTCACTTCTCAATGACCTCTTTAGGACATCTCAAACATTCTCAACGGGATTGAGGCCAGGGCTATGCGCAGGCCAGTTCAGTGGCTTTCATCGGACCACAATCTTCCGCCATTGCTCAGGAGTCCAATTTTTTTTACTCCTTTGCAATAGTCTCTTTTCCGATTAGTCGCAGTAACTAAAGGCTTTCTTGTCGCAACACAGCTGTTTAAGCCCAGTCTTCGTATTTCTCGTCTCATTGTCCGGGTGGAAATGGAATTGAATTCTGTACTGAAGCTTTTTGTAAGTTCTAGGGTGTTTTTTCTTTACGATTACATTTCACCAATCGTTTTAATCATCTTCGGTCACGATTGTTGAGAATCGTTTTCGACCACACTTTTTTCCCCGAGAATGTTTGTTCACCCATCTCTTTCCACGATTTAATAATTCGCAATCCGATGTCGGTGGTTTCAACAATCTCCTTGCAGGATTTCTGCCCTTGGTGCAGTCCAATAATTTGGCCCTTCTTGAAACTCCGAAACATCTTCTCCGTGACCGCGTGTAACTTCGTTAGATATGGTTGCTTTCAAATGATTAGTTGCACACTGGTTCTTCTCTATTTGAAGGTTGTCGTATGCACTAATATATGCAAATTTTCTACCTACGTCAGCTTTCTTTCCCATTTCAGAATTTGCATGTACAGGGTGGCCCAGATTAATATATACAATTTTTAACAAGGCCGTATGCCTTAAGTATTTTAATACCTGCATGTAACTATGGTGGAATACATTGTCAAAGGATCGAAGACGAGAGTCACACTCTGTTTTCCATGGAGTGGTCCACCATGCGGCCCTCCATGGCGATGCAAGCTTCCAGTCGTAACTTCACGTTGTCACAGGCCTTCTTGCACATGTCTAGAGGAATTTTGCGAAATTCCTCCGTTATTGCTTCCCGAAGCTCTGGAATGTTATGGATCCTATGGCGGTAGACCTTGTCCTTGAGATATCCCCATAACCAAAAATCGAGTGGGGTCAAATCGGGTGATCTGGGGGGCCACTCAACTGGACCGCGTCTGCCGATCCACCGACCTGGAAATGTTTGATCCAACCAACTCCGCACAGTGAGAGCATAACGCGGTGGTGCCCCATCCTGCTGCCACCACATGGTGTCAAAATCGTCGCGTTGCGTCAATAGGGGATACACAGTGTTCACCAGAAGGTCACGGTAGCTGTCTCCTGTGACTGTGTCCTCAAAGAAAAACGGGTCGAGCAGTCCATCGTAATTTACGCCGGCCCACACCATGACACCAGGGCTCTGGTTGTCTACCTCCAATTCAATGTGTTTATTGGTTGCACGCCAATACACGCAGTTGTGGCGGTTCACATATCCTGAGACGTGAAATTTTGCCTCATCGCTCCATTCCACATGGCGTGCTAACTCAGGATGGTCCTCCAGCATTGCAAGCCAAGTTTAGGCAAATTCCAATCGCCTGTCGGGATCATCTTCGAGCAAGTGATTTGTTAAGCGAGGATGATATGGCCTCAGTTTCAGATCCTTCAGGATTCTTTGAATACTCGTACGAGAAATGTCTAACCGAGAAGATAGCCGCCTTTGCGTTTACGCTCTTTTCTTGAGAACTGGCCAACTCATTTTGCAGGCGCACTTTGTTGGCGTCAGTAATAACGGTCTTGGGTCTACTGCGTTTAGCTCTTCAACGCTGCCAGTTTCATCAAACTTCTTGTTTACGTTCTTGATCGTTATCAACGAAGGTCCGGGTGTCCCAAACTTGGCTGCCATACGATGTTTCACTTCTGAGTAATTGTTGGTCGCCGAGTACAACCTCACACAATCTACCTTCTCTTCTAGACTCAATCGCTGCGCTGCCATCTTGATATGGACGATGCTCATGATTCGCGCCTTTTTCGCATCCCCTTGCTCACATAATGCGAAAAAGGCCCTTGTATATATTAATCTGGGCCACCCTGTATAAATTGACATAGCGTCTTTTTTTGACCAGGCAGGATAGGTTACTTCTGCGGGAAAAATGACCATGTACAGGTGATAAAATTGATTCTGCATTAAGGCGGCAAAGCAAATTATCTGTTGCTTGCAGGCAGACCGATTCTGTGTTAAGATGCCCTAACAATATATGCTATGCTGGGGTTTTCCAAATAATATGTCTAATAATATTCAAGTCCAAAATGTAAATGTCAGTGGATTCCTCAAGATATCCAACACGTTCATGCTTTTAGACATCCAGTATTCATCTATAAATGTCGTAATATGGATTATCACCAGCATATCCTTAATATTTTCATTAAATATCTACTAGCTATCTATTAATGAATATCCTTTGGATACAGGAAAACGAGGCCTTTCATCAAATATATCTGAAGGCGTTGTAGAATTTTAGTAGACGTCTCTGGACATTTTTAGACGATTCATTTATTTGATATCTATTTGATATCCTCTGGAGATTACTCGAGTTGTATAGCTTCTCTCAAATTTTTGAAACGATTTTTTTCGTGTGAAGTATCCATGCAGTAGCATTCCCTCTATATTAAACCATCATTACCCCAACAAAAAAGCGACGTCTAATGTTGCCGAACATTTATTCTTCAAGATTTGTTGGTCTTTTCTTACACGGGAAGCATCCTGTTCCGTCCTGGGCGTCGGCTCTCCTTTCAGCCTTGGCTTTAATTGCTTTCGCTTATTATGTGGTAAGCGAGGAGGAGGAGAGAGCGAGAGAACTTTGGAAGGCAGGATCCACACACACACAGAAGAGAGAAGGAGGAGGCTTCCGGGCCCGGGGTGTAAGAAGAGTCGGTCGGAAGGATACTCTAGCACGACAACAATCTCTCCTGCCGGGAGAGGAATTTGCTATGGAAACGGGGCGACAGGTTTTGGTGGAGGGCGGTCGTTGGCGGCGGCGCCTCCTTGGGGAGCGAGAAAAGCGCACAAGAAAATTAGTGTTGCAACGCTCCCGTTAGGCAACGTTGCGCATTGCAGAAAACAAGGATTAACATGGAACGACCGCACTTGGAATAATAAATTTCAAATGACGGCGAGAAAGAGGGGGAACAGAGGAGTGAGTGAGGAAAGACTTTAGGCGGAGGAGGGATGAAATCGGAGAATACAACGCGGCAGCCGTGTTTACCATGACTCGTTTAAAAAATTTCTTAAAAATTACTAATTTATCATGGTAAGAGCTATGTTACGCTTTCATAATTTGGCTAAATAAGACACATATCTTATACATTTCAGAATAACTTAATCAAGGCTGCTTTTCAAAAAGGTTCCAAAATGACCAACTTAAAACAGTACAAAGTATGAAATATACAGATTAATTATAAATAACTTATACAAAAATTCTTTAATAAACTTATTTCACAAAAACAGAAGTAATATGAAAAGTTAACTCTTCGAGTTTCATTTGCCAACGCTGATAAGTTCGCCTTTCCGAAATGCTCACTCGAGGCATTGTTATTTTAAACGGTGGCATCTTGTGTACTAGAATACGCAAAACTTCATCAATAATAGTCATTCAGAGACATTTCCCGACCGAATTTTTGAAAGAAGCACCTCACCGTTACTTTATAAAGTGGGTGAAACATTTGGGGGGTTTTTCACAATCTGATCCGGAGCACTCACCTTAAGCTACAGAATGCGCTCACTTACATATGCCGAGTTCCGCATACACTTTGCGTAGAATTTTTTTTATTTTAAGTGAAATTTTCAGCACTTGTTTTGTTGGGATTTTAAATTAAAATTTATAAAGTCAAAGAAAAAGTATCAAACCTAACAACGTCGTACCAAAGTGTCACGGACTGTATATGAAGATATTTTCATTATTAGACTCACGAGACCTGTTAGTGCTAGCATTAAAGGAAGCACCTATACATTGCTGTTATGAGTTAAGCCATTCTATTATGATCACCAGTTAGTAACCAGCGAGTCTGATAGTTGCATTTGTAAGGGTAGATTCTTAGAGCCAAAGAGGCGGTCGAGGTGAACCCGAAGGTGCTCGATTTGTCTGGGGGAATAAGGAAGCCAAGGAAGTATTTGGTGCACCTCCAAGCATTCTCGGAAAATCATGGACGTATAATACAGGGTGTTCCAAAATGTTTTAGACAAATTTTGATCATTATATAAAAAACTATTTCAGATAGGTTTTCAACAAATTGTTTATCAACTCAAAAAGTCTTTTTGATGCAGCATTATAATGCTAGGTGTCACCGCACCTTCCTTCCTGTTAGAGAGCCTTTATAATCCTGATTATAAAGGCTCTCTACTTCCTGTGACAGTTTCCGGAATATAGCGACTAGCGTAGAGAAAGCACATTATGTGGCATGGTTTATTCTGACTGAATCTGGAACACAAACTCAAAGGAATTTTAGGACATAGTATGGAGATATCCCACCAACACGAGACCGAATTGCGAAATGGCATGAACAGTTCATGACCACTGGAAGTGTTCAACCAAGGAAATCACAGGTCGACCAAGCACTAGCAACGAGGCTGCGGATCGTGTTCGGCAGGCGTTTTCAACGTAGCCCTCGTAAGTCGATCAGATCAGCAGCCAGACAGCTCCAGATTCTTGGAATAACTGTTCACCGTGTTTCACACAAAAGTCTTAAATTCTTTGCCTATATAATTCAACTTGTCCAAGCTCTGAAACCAAGTGATAAACCACAACGCCGAGCTTATGCTGAAGAAATGTTACGAAAAATTGACAACGCTGAAGATTTTTTGAAGTCTGTTGTCTTTTGAGATGAGGCAACATTTCAAGTGTCTGGTAAGGTAAATTGTCATAATATGCAGATTTGGTGATCACAGAATCCCCATGAAGTTCTTGAAGTCGAGCGTGGCAGCCCAATAGTCAACGTGTGGTTCGAGCTTTTACATGATCTAGTTATTGGCCCATTTTTTTTTTTCATCGAGCCGACCGTTAACTCTATCAGCTACCTTGACATGCTTGAACATTACGTATTTTCACAACTTCAGGACGACCAACTAAACGTTTTCTTCCAACAAGGTGGTGCCCCTCCTCACTGGGCGTTAACAATCCGAGATGCGCTTAATGCTGAATTCCCTCGGCAGTGGATTGGGCGAGATGGGTCTTTGTTGTGGCCACCTCTGGACTTTTTCATGTGGGAGTTTTCTTAAGGACAATGTGTACAGCACAAAAGTCAAAGGTGTGGCGGATTTGAAGTCCCTCATTGTTTCTGCAAGTAGTTTGGTAGATGAGGCGATGCAGGCAAGAACATAGGCAGAGGATGAATTTCGTTTGGATGTTGTCCGTGCAACAAATAGTGCCCGTATTAAACTTTACTAATATACCAAAAAACATTTTGAGTTGATAAACAAATTGTTGAAAACCCTTTGTCTCTATCTTTAATAGTTTTTTTATATAAGGATTAAAATTTGTCTAAAACATTTTGGAACACCGTGTATATCGTACAGTTCTGCTGGAATATCCCATCCAGCCAATAGAAGACAGTCAACATTTGTTCTGGTGCAACTAATCCGTAATGATGGATAAATAATCAATTCAGCTGAGAGTGACTTTGTGACTTTCATAGGTATCAATGGTGGCAGAGAATTCCAAAAAAAAAACATACCACAGACTATAACACAGCCACGATCAGCTTGTGTCCTTCCAACAATGACTTGCAGGGTGATTCTTTCCAGATTCCCCCCCCCCTCCCCCCGAATACGACAATGTCCATCCAATCACGAAAAATCCGGTACTGCAACGCAAATTGCACCCATTTCTACAGATGAACCTTTGACAGCAATAGGTTCGGCGACTTCCTTCTGCTTCGGGGCCCACTACGCAATATAGTTTGCTGTCCTATCCTTATGGACCCACGTAGAGCACTTCCCGGATCATTCGGACGGTAAGTTGCTCAACTGAATGTCGGTAGGAATCTTCGCAGTTGCAGTCGTCGCGACTGAGCTACCGTGCAGTGTGTTTTAAAGAACTATTAAATAATTTTTTCTTTACTTAATAGGAAGGGACCCCCAAAACCGCAGCCCTCCCAACTCCAGACATTTAAGCACTACTTTGAGTTGAGGGGTTTGAGTGCTTCAGTAATGCCTAAGACGAAGATCTTGATATCTGTGCTATTTTAGGAACTTCAGTGAAGTTATTTGATAGATTTTGCTTTTTTTGTTGTTGTCATGAAGTGTTTGATGTACTGATATGTTCCAATTCGAGGACCTTTTTATCAATAATTGACAATAGATGCTTAGGGCGATGATAATAATATAAATCAACCGCCCCCCCCCCCCCCACCGATACTTTATAACATACAAGTACTGCGAGTGAAAACTTGCTTCAAAACCCATTTGTGGTCTTCATTGACCTCGCCTAGAGTGGAACACTTATCACTGATTACAACCTTTAAAACCCACTCGATAACTATGTTACATGATAACTTGTAGATAAAGTCCATGAAGAACCTGCCTCGTGCCTTCGAAATTTCCAAACAAATAAACTTTGAAAATAACATCAACCTGCCTGATTAAATGTAGAAGCGAATACCTGTCACGAGTGTTAACTCCCAGAATAGTTGTTCATACGAACCCTTCTACTGCTACCAAACAAAACGTCGCGCTAATCATCATGCAAACAGCGCAACTCATGAGATGACAATTCATCCGGCGTGACATAGACGTCATCCCCTGATAGCTGATCACGAATTCACTGCTATTGAATAGGAATGTTCCAGGAAAAAAAAGAGTGTTTGCCGAGCACATTAGATAATTGGTAAATTTTGTTGTTGCAGAAAGGATTTTAACTCCCCTTAACCGGGCGCCAATATTTGAGCAAGCGAATTTACATTAACCATTTCAACAATTCCACCGATGATGATGACGATGATAATGATCTCATCATAATTCACGAAGGGGATATCGAAATACAAATCTGGACCACTAACTTTGATTGAAGCTGTGTCATTTGCTAATTGCGAACCACGAAAAAAATTACCAATTCCATACAAGCTTCTCCAATTGATCGATACTTGACCGATTGCTATTAAAAAATAGAGATATTTGTGGCCGTTCCAGTGTAATCCAATCAACTAAAGGAAAAATTCCACGACCTTGATTCGAACCACAAATCACGAGTAACTTAGCTCGTAGTCACTACCATCTGAAGCAGAAAGACTGCAATTTTTCACCATAAATTTCATGACTACAAGCCGTTCCTGAATTAACAGGTCGATGCCATTTTGAATACATAAAAATAACATCGTTTAATTCCTCGGTAATTTTATTATCCAATGCACATCACACATTTTACTTAAAGTAATTTTTATTATAAAATAAAAAATAAATTAAAAAACCTTCAACAGACAAAATTATAGGATTTTTTAAAGCAGAGGCATAAGTTTGGAAAATGTATGTAAATTTATGTAACGCGAAAGTGAATGTAAATTTGCTCTCTGAAATATAGCACGGTCATGTGATCTACTCCAGAAAGTACTAATAGAAATTTTCAGACCATACAGAAATGCCTCCCACTCAATTCATCAGCAAGCGCGGAATTTGATTATTGAAAATTGGAAAACACACAAAAAGCAAGTAGACATTTCAAAAACTTTGCATATGCTTCCTAGTACAGTAAATAAGATAATTAAACGCTACAAAGGGTGTGGAAAAAATAATGTTTTGACGAGAACTGTTCGAACACGTCTAACGACGAATAAGGAAGACAAGCATCTCAGGGCTATAGTTTGGAAATGCGAGAAGACCGCAATCACACAAATATCAGGAAAGTGGAAAACTATTATAAGGAAGCAAGTGTCCGCAAAAACTACAGGTCGCAGACTAAAAGAGATGGGCTTCTACAGTTACACTGCTAGAAGAAACCTCTTCTCACCAAGAAAATGAAGGCAAAACGGTATTCATGGGCAAAAGAACATGAACAGTGGAACTGTGATCACTGAAGAAAGTTATCTTTAGTGATGACAGTAGATTTTCACTGTTTAATGACGGAAAACAAAAGGTTATCCGGAAGAAAAACAGGAACAATTTCATCCTGATTGCATTACCCAACGTCTCAAGTTTTCTTCATGTATTATGGTGTATGGCTCAATGTGTGCGTATGGACTTGGCAGCTTATGTTTTATAAATGGATCAATGAACAGCGTATACTATATTCAAGTTATGGGTAATCACCTAATTCCAATAGCACAATTCCGTTATGAAGAAAGCGATTTCATCTATCAACATGATGGTGCTCCCTGTTATACTTCATGAAAGTCAATGGCGTGGCTGGAAGAACAACAAATTCCTGTGTTAAAGTGGCCTGGAAATAGTCCAGATATGAACCCCATAGAGGAAATATGGAATAAAATGAAAAGAGAACTTTCTTCTCTGTCACCCAGCAACGCAACAGAACTACGGAACGCAGTGCAAGAAATTTGATGGGTAAGTGTCTGGCAATCTTCTACAATATTTCTAAAGAAGAATATAACGAGTTAATTGAGTCTATGCCGAGGCGTATTCGAGCCAAAGGTGGTTGGATCAAATATTAAAAAAATTTAATAGATGGAAAATTTCCATACTGTTGTGTCTGGCTTTAGAGATTTCCATATTTCTGTCTCTTGATGGAGGTCTCTTTTGTTATTTATTTTGTATTAACGTTCGCTTTAAATAAAAAGTGTAATGTACTTTAGATAGCAAATTTGCCAAGGAATTCAATGACATGATTGTCATTAATATATTTATCTTTTGTTTTGAACAGTATGTCAATAAATATCACGAAAATTACAGCGGCCCACAAATTACCAAACTTTTGTCTTGGAGGGTACTTCATTCAAGTTCTTCTTTTATAGGGTCAAAAGGGTAAAAAAAAACATTCGGAGTCAAGTCAGAATAAGTGTGGCAATACCTCTCGATGCAATTGGCCAATAATTGCCAGAATTTTGTTGGCTGTATGCAATCCTGTATGGTTCTCGTGACTAGCCTTCCGAACTTGTACAAAAAAAGCCTGGAGTTGTAGTCAGCATTTACTCATACTGTAACGACACTCTCTGGCCGACCTTCACGAAATCATTCAAAAACTAATCAACATGCTATGGTCTGTCCTCTAAACAGGTTTTGAGCCTTATTTCATCAGAAATTACACGATCACAATCTGTTCTTGTAATGCAGTTACCTGGACGGACGCCATTTTGAATAACACAGAGCAGGAAAAAATAGCTTATGTTTGCAACTTCCACCACAGATGTCAGACTTTTACAATTCACTTTGGATTAGTTACTAAAACCAGATGTCAAACTTTATGTTCAGTTGTCGGGACAAAGTTTGCATATTTAATGACGCCCCTCGTAGTTCATGTTTCGCAATAAGTAACTTTAGGCTTAGTACTCTGCTTGAATGGATAATCAGGATGTTCATTAATTTATGTCTTTTGATAAGCAATTCATTGAAACCATCGATTTCGTTATTACAATGTTTAATTGCATGCCCTTAATTTGAAGTTCTGCCCTATGTGGATCATTACAGTTGTTTTTCAGTGAGCTCTATAGTAAAGGAACCCCTGCTGGGTAAATGAGCAGGACTCGAACGACTAAATTAAAATTGGAAGCGAACTAAAATTAAATCGGAAAGAGAAAGTAAAAATAAAAAATTCTCTCTTCCAGTACTTTAAATTATTTTAATTATAACCATTCATTCCACAAGAAAAAAAAAAGAACCCCAGGGCTCTGTAGTGAGATCAAAAGCGCGCGCGCGACCATTGGTGAATGCGCCAATCAGTGCTAATTCTATTTCTTCCGCTAGACAGGAAGTGGAAATCCACACCGCCAGAGCGACTGAGATAAAAGCGCATTTGGCGTTTCGGAGTTTGTACGCATGCGCCGACGACTTCCGACAGCGGCGACAATTACGGGTATTTGAAGCAATTACTCCACCATTGTTTCCAGCCGAAGACGGCCGCGGCGCTAATAGCAAGAAAGAGAGCGGAAAGAGGCTTTCAAAACCCAACCAGCCACCCCCTGAAATCTGATTGGCAGCTCATACGCGTCAAGGAGACTTCACAGGACATGATGACACGTGGCAAAAATTAAAATTCAATATACTGTACATCAAAGAAGTTCCTCATTTTCCAACTCCATCTATTCTTTACAGGGCCTGATCACCCAAAATGGCCCTATCCATTAACTCTGGATTTCCATCTTAAAATGTATACAGGATCAGATCTATTCGAAACAGAGGAGTATTGAATTCCCCGGATGGAGCTGAAGGACCATATACTTCTACGGGCCATAGTTTGTACATGTTGAACGAATGAATGAACAAAAGTCTGTATATTGAGCCAGATCTTACAGAGAAGTCCCGTATTGGCTCCATATTTGGAGAGGATACATTCCACACGTTTGCTAGTGGCAGGAACCGCGGAATTAAACAAACAGCTGGTGATTCCCATATACAGGGTGTTTCTAAACATAGTTACCAAATGTTACACACTGTTAGGGGATACACAAAGAAACAGCTTTTACCATAGCATGGGGGGAAGGGGTTCGGAACCGTACCATTGTCCGGCTATGGAGGAGAGAAGTGATGAAGTTATGATAATAAATGAACATGATAAAAAGATGTGCATGCATTAAAAATTCCTCATAAAAGTAATATTCACACAACGTTAATAGTGTCAACATATGGTCGGGGATTGCTGGTGATGAACTGGTTGGCCCATACATCAGTCGCCTCAGTCGCCAGCGAAGAAGTCCGTGAAATGACAGGACTCTTTGGCAACATACGGGGGCCAATGTTGCTATATACTTGGAGCAGCTTTTGTAAGCGTTGTTTTTACGTATCAATGAACTAACTGATATTAAGTTGTCTTTTTTCATTTGCACGTTACATCACTTCTCTCAATGATGGTAGGACAATGGTAGGGTTCAGAACCCTATGCTATGGTAAAAACTGTTCGTTTTGGGTCCCGTTTGATAACTACCTTTAGAAACACCCTGTATAACACATATTTCTATACGGAATCATAACTTGAAACTAGACAAATCTCTCACTTGCATGTATCTTGAGTTCTAATGCATCGCAAAGATGTTCTAATGCATGGAGTCGAAGTCGGGGCTTTCAGCTAGTCAATCCAGTGCTTGTACGTCCATATATTCAAATTAGATGGTAAGAGCTCGGGCTTTTTGGCAGGGTACATTATCCTGTAAATGAAGAAACCACCATAGAGTTGTATGTTCATACACTGAGTGGCCAGTTATTAGGAACAACCATAACTATGCAAATCCCTTGGCATAGCAATTACTACGTATCAGTTGGTATCAATATAAAGCGAGAACACTGTAAGTGGTTTGACCGTCACCATGGGGAAAACAAAGGATCTGAGTGACTTCGAGCGCGGAATGAAATTGGTGCCCGGCGAGATAAACTGAATATTTCCGAAACCGCACGTCTTCTAGGCTTTTCCCGAACAACCATTTCAGGGGTTTACCAGGACTGGTTAAACAACAGCCAGAGACAAGCCTGTAGTCGCAAACGACTCGTCGATCCAAGAGATGAGCGCAGGATGGGAATGCTTGTTCGTGCGAATAGAAACCGTGAAATACAACACTGGACGGCAGAATAGCATCTCTGAATGCATTACACGCCGTATATTGGTAAGGATGCGCTACAACAGCCGACGGCCAGTCCGAGTACCTTTAATCTCCACCCAAAACCGCAAAAAGTCTCCAATTTGCCCGTGATCACCAACACTGGACCGTCGACGACTGGAAGAACGTCTGCTGGTCGGATGAATCCCGTTTCCTATTGCACCATGCAGATGGCCGACGCAGAATTTGGAGACAACAGCACGAAGCGTTGGACCCCTCCTGTCTGGTTTCTACTGTTCAGGCTGGTGGAGGCTCTGTAATGGTCTGGGGAATGTTTTTCTGCCATACTCTTGGTCCGCTTATACCTGTAGAACAACGCCTTAATGGTCAGGGCTACCTGAACATTGTTGCCGACCACGTTCATCCCTTCATGGCTACCGTGTTTCTCCCATCGGAAGGATACTTCCAACAGGACAATGCTCCGCGTCACAAGGCTCCTATCATTATGGAATGGTTCCAGGAGCACGATAATGAATTCCATTTACTCCTCTGGCCACCGCAGTCCTCTAATTTGAACAGAGGATTATTCGAGGCATGAATCCAACACCAACCAATACGCATCCACTGGGAGCAGCTGTTGTATCCGCATGGACAAACATCACGGAACAATGCTTCCAGCAGCTAATTGAATCCATGCCACGGCGAATTCGTGCTGTTGTAGCTGCAAGGGATGGTTTATTAAGGGGGTGTTCCTAATAAACTGGTCACTCAGTGCAGATTCCGTCAATCATAACCGGCGAACCTAGATCAAAACAAGGGACAAAAGATCCAGACCATCTCACTATCCAGAGGTTCTTTTTTTAGATCTCACATTCCAATAGGTCTAAGACTCGTCACTGAATATCTCATTCCGAATTACTTTGGTCAGTCCTTGCATCAAGAAAGATGACGTTCGCGTTGATCTTTTGCTGATGGACTATAGCCCAACCTTTATTACACATGCGAACCCGCCGCTTGTTGGAATTATTATAAGGGTCGTACAAATGAAAACGAAAATTATTTATTTTATCCAAAATGTATATAAGGAATTTAAAAATATTCTCCAACTGCGTTAAGGCATTTATCCCACTGTGTAACAAGGCATATAATTCCTTTATGGAAGAAGTCTTTCGGTCGCGTGTGGAACCATTCCAAAACCTCTTCCTTCACTTCATCGTCCGACTGAAACCTGCGGCCTTTCAGATGTATCTTGAGATCCCCAAACACGTGAAAGTCACATGGGGATAAGTCAGGGCTGTAAGGTGGATGCTGATTGCTTCCCAGTTGAACTTTATGATGAGGTCTACCGTTGCTTTCGAAGTGTGAGGACGCGCGTTGTCGTGGAGAAGAAGCACTCTTTCTGTAAGAAGTCCAGGACGCTTGCCTTTGATGGCTGCGCGCAGTGCTTTCAAAGTTTCCCCATACCGTGCTGCGTTAACTGTGGTGCCTTTTTCAAGAAAGTCCAGTAAACGATTAAAAAAACACGGTCAACATTACCTCCCCCGTGTTGTTTGTGATTGCTTTTGATTTTTTCGGGGATGGTGACCCATAATGCTTCCATTGACGACTTTCATCCCCTGTAACGATTCTGTCAAGAAAACTCTCTCCTTCCTAAAATAGCGAGTCAAATGTTGCAGGGACATAGCCATTCGAACTTCAAGTTGTTCTGATGTCAAATGATGCGGGACCTATTGTGCACAGATTTTTCTGTAGTGCAGATGGTTCCTGATTATGGAGTGAACAGTTCCACGACTAAGGCCAGTTTTAGCAACCACGACTAAGGCCAGTTTTAGCAACCACGACATCGATTGTTACTCTTCTGTTTTCCTTTAAGACAGCGTCAATTTTGGCTTTGGAATCATCCGTGATGGCGCGGTTTGCTTGTCCAGATCATTGATCATCTTACAATGATGACCGTCCCTCCGAAAACCTCCTGCTCCATGCCCAAATGTTAGGCAGTCATTTCCATAGATATTCTGCATACGACGATGAATTTCAGAAACTGAAACTCCTTCACATGTCAAAAAACGAATTACTGCTCTCTGTTCCTGTTTCGTTGACTCCATTTTGTTGTTTGGACGAAGCCATCAGGCACAGAGCTTCGAAGCGCGAGCTATCGTTCTTTCTCACGTGATGCAACACTTGCAACCTATTGTTCAATCTGCACGTGGGGTTTCGCAATTGTTGAAAATAAAAAACTTACGATCATACACGTCGTCTTTTTTTTCTCCACACAAATTTTCGTTTTCATTTGTACGCCCTTATATAATAATTACGCTGCTGTGGTATTGTAATAAACGCTTTCTAATAACAATACCCAATGTCAGTTTGGAATGTAGGCATAAGTTACGTACACAGTTTTCGTTTTTATTAGTGTTCTAAACACGTCCTTTTAGGCGAGTCAGATTTCAAATGGTTATTCATTCTTAAGCTTTAAGAGCAAAAATTCTAAAACATCTTGTCTCTTAAAGAACTCTTTTCCTTTAATATTCAATAATAACTCACTTCTGAGAATGCCTAGCTGTTTACTCGTAAACCCAGGCGGGAAATGAATTCGCACCCCATAAATGAATTCGTTTACCCCATAATAAATATGAAAATCTTCTGCTTAAGTCCCCTCCACTGAATAGAAAAGGGCCCCTTTACATAAAAGCAGCAGTTTCGTGTTGGGATCTCCATGCTTTGCCTCTCAAAGAAATCAAACCCCGTTTTAAATGCACCCACTTATGAGATTACCCTTTAAAAAAAAAGACCCAAGTATTGATGCACCCAAAAACGAAGGAAATGCGTCCATTCAAATGAAGAAAATTATCGAAATCTACAGCCCATTTCGTTTTCTCTTTCTCCTTTCCACTTCTTTTCTCTCATCCTTTCCAGTGCTGTAGGTGGTGAAAGCAGGATCCATCGGCACGAAACTAAATGCTTCCAAAGAGAAATTTGTCGCCCCCATTTTCCCCTTTGTTGCCTAAATTACTTAATAAAACTACCGAGCGACGGCGGTTTGCTCTCCGGATCGTTCTGCTCCAGTTTTACAGCGCCCTCTCTCTGTCGAAAGTATTAAAAAAAATACTCCACTGAGTGTACACATATATCAGGCGTTCACCTTGATTCTCTCATCGCCTAGGTCTATAACCGCCCTCCTCTTCATCATCACTCGGAGCCATTGAAAAGAAAGCAAAATGGCAATGGTACTCGTCAAAACCTTCTCTCTCGTTAGAATGAAAGTTCAACGAAGGATACAGAACAGTGCAGTGAGGATCAAATCATTGCACATGGTTCGTCTTTAAAAAAAATGCGCCAAGAATTCTGTCCGCACTTAAAGCAAAATATCAATAATCAACAACAAAATACCCTTCTAATTCTACAGACAGGCCAATGAATTAGAAACGCATATAAATTTGTTTTTATGCAAAATAGTCTGAGGCAGTACTAATTATAGACAAAAAGGCCTAACTGAATTCCAAAACAGAGGCATTGTTAGTGCTCTTCTAACTCAGAGCCACGACTAAAACAACCAATCAGCTCTCAAAATATCCAGAGTATTCAATGATCAGCCTGTTTAAAAAAGGGAGCGAGACCACCGTCGTTAGAACATGTCATCCACTATGTAATACGAGTGTTGGGGCAAAAGTCATGGCAACTATTTTTTTTCTTGAAGATACCAGTCTGGTTGGAAAATGTGACATATACAGACGAAAGGACAAGGTGTTAACTACATGTGTGGACAATGAATAGCACTGAAATATCGTAACACATTAATTTATTACGGTAGTATACAGGGCAATATGGCCTTCACGGCGCTAAAGAAAGACAACACAGTACACATAAAGTTGACATGACAAACCTGGGCCTAAAGACCCTCAAAGTAGTCCCCTGCTACTGTCACCACACGCTGCCAACGATGTGGGAGGCGATGAATACCATCAGTCTCAGCATTTGCCGCACCATGTGTGAATCGGGTCACCTGTTGGCGCACAGCATTAGCAATGTCCTCTCGTGTTGCAAACCGCCTACCACGTAGTGGTTCCTTAATCTTGCGAATGAGATCAAAGTCACAGGGCGAAATGTCGGGAGAGTACGGTGGGTGCTCCAATTCTTGCTCATCACTGGTTGACACAGGTCCTTGCTGAAACTTTCCTACCCACCGTTCTACTGTACGGTATGGTAGGGCATTATTCTCAAGGGCTTCCACTAATTCACTGTGACATTCCATCGCATTTCTCCCTCGGAGAACGGCTATTTTGATGTAAGCGCGCTGCTCAACACGGGTTACTTCCATCTCGCACGACACTCACCAACTGACTGATTTCACAGCCCTCGCTGCGCTACTACCAGCTATCACAGAGCCATCTGTTGTTCTGCATACACACTATGCCTGCAGAACTTCCACACGACACATATACGTTTGTGATCCGTTCACATATCTACATGAAAAAAAATAGTTGCCATGACTTATGCCCCAACCCTCGTATCTGACAGATCTATGCATCGGAAATTGAAGGGGATCCAAATCGGCAGTCGCATGCCTATACGAAAATCCCCGATTTCTACTGCAGAGAACAAGAAAGCTTGTCTACAGTGATGTTTAGAATGCTTGACTGGAATAATATATAAATCACGGATATACGTTGCTTTGTACCGATGTAGGCAGAGTTTTTGGTAAGAGCCACATACAGCAATGGATCTATCATAAAACAAGTCCTAGTCGTGGTGGTGTATTAGTATGAAGCCCCTTTGGATGGTGATATGGCTGAACAATGTTGCTGACCAAGTCCATCCAGCAATGTTGTATTTTTATCCAACATGTTGGGACAACATATCCAACACAAGTTCCCATTCCTCAAGAAATACGCAGCAATGTTGGCTGAACTGTCATTGAGGATACACGTTTGGTAGCCTCCTGGTTCATCTGGAGGTCAGTTGGTCCACGGTTGCACGTCTGTTGGCTTGCATGCATCTCTGTAGCCGTGGTTCACCTGTGTCATCTATGGCCCATGGTGCCCCACGGTTGGCACGTCGCTGATTTTGGGTATTGCCATTCTGCCATGCACGGTACACTTTCACCACGGCGGCACGCGAACAGTTCACATAACTAGCCGTTTCGGAAATATACTGCCGCTCTTGGCCCGGAAGCTGGTGATCATGCCCTTTTGGAGGTCGGATAAATCGCTACGTTTCGCCATGACTCCAACAATTGCAATGTTTTCTGCTGCCCTCTGACACTCTTCCTGTACCCTCCCCTCACCTCTGATAATGGTACTTAGCGGGTGGTCACATTAATGTGACTGGACTGTGTATGTATATGACAGTCGATATTGATACGATACATATGTAGTAAACGCAATAATAAGCATAAATTTGAAAAAAATTCAAAATGGACTAATCGTTATCGCAGTTGCATATCAACTGGATAATATGAACTGCGGTATTCAATCATTATTCAATATAGCGTTTAAATAAAAATATAAATAATGAGGATGAGGTATAATCTATCAATTCAACCTATGAAGCCCATATTGCAACAACGGTATGAAATAGGAAATATCTCATGGTCAAATACTATTTGCATGTGTTTCGTTATTTAAACTGATAGACTATATTTTATATATTCTGTTTTTATGGTTTTACGTTTATTCTCAAGGACCCTCACGGTCTTATACACTATTCAACTTTTCACAAACATATGCCTATTCATACACAATCACTTGCAATTTCACTCAAACATGCTCATACAATATCTACTTCACTCACCCAGTCATGCTATCCAATACATTTACTCATTCTTATCATTTCACATTTAAATTACTCCTTATATTCTCTTAAGATCGTTTTGGTAATGATAGCTTTAGTCATTCTAACTTGGTTAATATACTAATTAGGCCCGATTGAGCGTATATTTCCGAAACTAATATAATTGTATGCGTATAAATTGAAACGATAAAGGGACTGTGCAGTCGCCTTAAGCTATTAAATTTTCGTGAGTATAGCTGCGACAAAAGCCGAAATATTCGCTCACAGCCGCATAGAGGTTTGAATAGTTTCTACTGTACAATCAAAGTAATATAATTTTCCAGGTCCTTCCAAGAAGACAGTTACTGCATTAAATGCTGCATTAAATGATCAATAGTTTTAACGTGAAAATACATTTCATATTTCATGACATATTATTTACATAAAATTCCGACATTTGCATACTCTCTCTTGTCCATTCAAGCTTAATTCGAAAACGCCATCCAGTAAAATGTTATTTCGCCTGATGTTTACCATCTCTCTGAATAACAAGAATTAATTCCCATTTAAAAATCGATTTTAATAGGAACGCAAGCCCATTTAGTTAAATCGAAAACGCTCATTCAAATTAAAATTGAAATTCTTGAAATTATCAAGAAAACAAATGTCATGAGGCAATCGAAAGTCAATCATACAAGACTCGTCTATTTATTTTTTAAAACTTATTTACATGTTCTGCATCCACAAAAGATATTATTTCCGAGTTTGTCTTTGAAAACAAACAATTAATTTAGCAAGAGTTAATAAGTTATCTCGTATAAATTACCTCCACGTTTGAAAAGAAAAGTTAGATTCTTCCATTAAGCAATGGCACAGTTAAAATTAAACGATTTTGTCTTTCCCCTTCTCTTCGAGATACTGTTCCTCCGCCATCTGTTGTGTTCAGTGCGATAGTAGAGTTAACATTGTAACAAATTTCTGCCGAGCATCCCAAGTGGATTGTTGCGTCACAGCGTTATAGGTCCACGGTTTCCAAGTTCTTTTTAAGTAGTCCGAAAACCAAGTAAGATGCGTTTGAGGATTTATCCCGGGTGGAATGAACGCATATAGCATGTGATACATCAATCGAGGGTAAATAACGAAAAACGAAAGAATATGGCATTCTTATCGATTTTCATTGTGTCAGGTTTAAAATCAATCGCCTTTTCGAGATTTTTCTCAAGAAACTCCATCAAAAGAACTTTAAATGGGATCACATTGACTCCAGTTCTCTTTCTTTTTCTCTTGTCTGCTCTTTCTTCGTTATTCTCTTTACACGTATGTGAAATCTAGCGACATAGAGCGCTTTTGATAAATTGGAACAAAATATGAAAATCATGTTTGCTTATAAAACTTAGAAGAACGCGTAAAGAAGTTTAAAGAAAAAAAATTAATAAACTGAAACTGAAGAAAAACACTTCAATAGTATATGGATCGACCCGTGGTTCGTAATGGCCTGAATTGCCACTGTATTGATGGTATTTCAACGACCGATCTATTATCACTTGTATACGGGGGTGCAGAGACTCGAAAATACGGCTCGCGGATTTCTTTTTAAAGGTGAAAAAGGCTCTTTGTGATCAAAAAGTTTAACATGACTGAAGGAAACAGGGAAGGAATAGAAAATTTAAGTATCACAGTTTCATAAATTCGTCTTAAACAAGAAATTAATCTTCCCGAGGACGGTACAGAAAAGTAGCGGAAGCTTGGATTTCATCTATTTTTACTCCTTTATCTACACTTTTTAACCTCCGAATTTTATTTATCAAAAATAGATTTTCTCGAAAGCAATATTTATAAAATATAAAAGAGCTCTATTTTCTTTCTTTTCTCATCAATTTCGATCGAATGATATATCACATGCCATATGTTGACAAAGACCAAGTGACTGCTACCCCCACATTTCCGACCCCACTGGGACAATTTGGTCCAAACATATAAAAATAGAAATGAAAACTTCATTGTACTGTAGATCTTCCCAGGAGGAATCTGCATTCCAAATTTTATCCCTTTAATTCCCACCCACGTAATTCCGACTCCAGTGGGCCATTCAAAACCAAACTAAATATTGAAGTAGGACATGCCTGTGGTAAGCTATGTTCCAAGTTTCAGCCTTCCATGTCAAAAAATGTGGTAAATATGAAAAAGCGGACAGACAAACAGAGAGACAACGGTCATTGCGACCCGCTATTTAATAATGTGATTTCGTAAATAAAATTTTTCATCTAATGATAGCTTTCAGTGTAAGAAGGATTCCCAACTTTCGAATTGAATTTTCAGGTAACTTCATAGAAGTCCGTAAAGCTGTTAGTAACAGCATAGCTTTTCAATGTTCATCAGTTAGTTAGAGCAGCAACAACGATAGTCGTGGTCCTTAATTCTAATTCAGGTCGCGGAATTTTTCCTTTCCTTTCCTATACCTTTCAATGGTAAGTCTTAAAATTTGTTTACGAAAACGGAGTACAGAATTGATTCCATGGATGAACTCGTTACTGTTCGATTTTTCGAAGTTACCATCTACTCTATAATTTATTCGCTTTTGTAATATCGAACTTCGCATATAACGAATCCACATTATAACGAAAAGTTTCAAAAATTACAATAATGTATTGAATTAAGCTTACATACAATTAAGCTTTATTCTTTATTATTTTTAGCCTTCCGAGGTTGCAGCTAGATGTCAAGCAAGAGATACGTATGTTACTGGGTAAGAATCGGATCTGCTCCCTTTTGGACGGAGCTATTATATTCCAAAGACAGGATCTAATCTTTTGAAACATGATGATTTCAGCTATTTCAGTACTTGCAAAAACTATTGATATGAGGAGGTATTTATATAATAAATGAAAGAAAACTCTTTAACCACAACGAATAACAGAAAAATACAACCTGGATACGCGCATTTCGAAAGCACTGCTTTCATCTTCGGCAGGAATCCTTGACTCCGTGAATCCACTCTGATGAAAGGGAACTGAAATGCGCGTATCCAGGTTGTATTTTTCTGTTATTCGTTGTGGTTAAAGAGTTTTCTTTCATTTATTATATTAATAATTATCCACATAATATTTTTTCTTTGGTTTTAAGACATCACTATAGTGTTTTTCTACCATTAGTATTATCAATGAGGAGGTATTTGTGGTAATCTTCACTGGCTCCACCTTCTTCTCATAAGCACCCGTCTACCTTGATAAATTGGTGAATGGCAATTCTCTTACACTGGGATTAGCTGCAATTGATCTGAACATCAACTGGCTACAAAACTTTCACTCAATAAAAACCAACATAAAAGTCGCAGTTCCTGAGAAAATCTTCCTCAAAGAACCCTCATCCCTAGGCCATTAAAGAATAACATAATTTAACATCAGTAATTTCACATCGTAAAAGAATTAAAAAAACTTTTTGGAACGATCCCCCTTTCTCCTGCAGTCCTGAATAATGAAAGAGAGGAAGTGAAATATTTTTATTATGGAGGCAAAATAAGCAAAAGAGGAGAGACCCCTCCAAAAAAAACACAACACCAGAAAAGCCCTAATGACTTCCAAAACAAATAAAAGGGAGCCCATAAAGATAATTATAAACCACATGTCGTGATTTTAATAGACTTACAAGGGCCAAGATGGTCGGAGCCACACCCTTAATGACGAGTGTGCCGCTCCCTCTTTAGAAAAAACACCCCTAAACATGGTTCTAAACGAGATTTCACGTGACAAACTGCAATAAAAGAAACTACGTACATTGTAATCCGGGTTCATTATAAATAGAAAACCTAAGTTCGGTTCAACCCGACATAAGGAAGTTTGAAATAGAAGTAGCCCTAATCACAATAATAAGAATAATAAATGAAAGTTTCATTTACTCAATGAAGTCAAAAGCCCCGTATTAAAAAGTTTTAAAGGAGTTTAGAAATAATTATACTTCAAAATTAAGGGGATTTATACACTCCATGGAATGCGCTTTAAATCATTCATGCATAGAAATTGCGGTACGGAATTAGTTTTTCAGGTGACCGCCAGTCATCAGCCATTTGGTATTTAGCGGTTTCTATTCGTAACAGACAGTTCGCAAATATTATTAAAATTGAAATTAAATCTTCTAAATTAATACACACTAAATCTAATTGAAATCCTTAACTGGAATGCGAGAATAACGACGACCGTACAGCACATGCCTCTTAGCAATATTCCTACAGAAAGCACAATCTTGAAAGTATAATGACCTTTATCCATTGAATATAATCAAAATACAAAAAAATTTTCATTGAAATATAATCAATAAAGTGTGGCCGCCTGCGAATTTGGTGCTGATTACCTTGAAGAGAAACCAACACTTTTGGTTAAGAGTATTGAATATTTTGCTATATACTCTTATAACATTCAGACATCCCTTTAAAAATTACATTTAATTTAAACTACATTTATTCAGTTCCCAAATATTATATAACATTATATTTAAATTACATTTACATCGTAGGATATGTTATGTACACAACTGAAAATAGGGAACCTCCAGGATACTCCTTTTAAAATCGTTAGTGCATTGCCTAAACAACTTAGTGTTCCCTTCTAACTTCGCTTTCGTGAGCAGGACAATGATGTACTGAAATCTACCGTTTCTACTAGGAAACGGAGCTTGCGAATCTTTTCCTTTATACTGTGTAAAGGTTAGATTAAGTTATGTTAGCCTTATATCATCATTGAGTATACGTTCGCTATATTATTAAGTAGCGAAAGAATGGAGCTACTTATTGGTTTCATAATGTTCGTCTGTCCCCTTCATAATTTCTGCATTTTTTTGAGGTAGAAGGTTGAAATTCTGAATGTAGCTTTTTATGGGCATCAGTACCTTCACTATTTAGTTTACTTTTAATTGGCCCACTGAGATCGGAATTACGCGGGTGGGAGTTAGACGTAACCAAATAATCTATGTGGTATTTAGGTATGTAAGGAAGTGAAATGCGATATGCATATTCCTCTAGACAAAATCTACATTGCTATGAAGTTTAGGCCAAATTGTTCCAGTGGGGTCGGAGTTGTGGGGGTGGCAGTCACTTGGTCTTAAGAAGTAATGCAACATATGGCGTGTGATATATCATTCGATCGAAAATGATGAGAAACGAAAGAATATAGTGTTCTTTTATATTTTCTAAATAGTCAGTTTGAGAAAATAAATTTTGATAAAAAAAAATTGGAGGGGGGGTTAAAAAGTGTAGATGAAGGGGTAAAAATTGATGAACTCAGAGCTTCCGCTACTTTCCTACACCTTCCTCGGGAGGCTTAATTTCTTGCTAAATAACGGAAGACTGAAGCTACTTATTAGTTTCACAATGTCCATCTGTCCGTCCCCCTCATAATTTCCGCATTTTTTGAGGTAGAAGATTGAAATTCGGAATGTAGCTTACTATGGGCACGTGTATCTTCATTATTTCGTTTGGTTTTGATTACCCACTGGGGTCGGAGTTTCGGGGGGTGGAAATTAGAGGAGACCAAAAGGTGTATATGTATTTATGGAATTCGGTATGCAGATTCCTCTAAGCAAGATCTACATGTATATAAAGTCTGGGACAAATTGTCCCAATGGGGTCAGATTTGTGGGGGTGGCAGTTACTTGGTCTTTAGAACTATGGCAACATATGGCATGTGATATATCATTCGAGCGGAAATGATGAGAAACGAAAGAAGATAGAGCTCTTTTAGACTTTCTAAATACTACGTTCGAGAAAATCAATTTTTCGATTTAAAAAAATTGGATGGAGGTTAAAAAATGAGATAAAAGGGTAAAAATAGATGATCTCAGGGCTGGAGAATTAACTATACCTTCCTTGGGAGGATTAACTTCTTGTTCTTAGCTGTATTCGTCTCTTCTGAAGTAAAATTACCTGTTAAAAAATATCGTTTACGTCTCTGCATATTGTAAATTCATAGGCATAAATATGCCCTAGATTTTATTCTCGCATAAGACAAACGGCCTGTACGAAAATCCTGAATGTATGCTCTTGGCAATGGTGTAATTTTATTACAATATTGATAAATTTTATCTATTTTTATCTAAATTTTATCTATGAAGAATTACCGGATCCCTTTGGACAGTATGTCGTAAGAGCCATAAAAGCAATTAGAAAGTAAATTTATCAAGGAGCATGGATGAATAAAATTTATTGAACGCTATTACCAATTTTGACGGTAGTAACAATTCAGAATACTGAAAATTAAAAAAAAAACAACACAAAACTATTTATTGATAGAGTTGATGGGGGCTTTACAATACATAATACGGAACTCCGACCGATTTCGCCTTTTATTGCTGGCTTTAACAAGGATACAAAAGGTAATAAAATATAGGGTGTTCACAAGGTACGGGTCCGATTTCCAAAGGCTATAGCGCGTGCACTGTTTACATTAGGTGAATGGCCCTCTCCCTATTCAAAAGAGGATGCTGTCAAGTTTTTTTTTTTGGTTGCCGGTAGAGGTCTCGAGGGGGCCTTGGGAGAGAACAGTGAGTCCCTCAAAGATGGATTGATCGCAAGGGTAACAGAGAAATAGCCCTATGTGCGTGGCCCCCGAGATCCCCTGATCTCACAGTAATTTCTTTTTGTGGGACACGTTGTTTTTGTGCCACCCTTACCTACTGATTTGGAAAACTTTAAAAAACGAATAACTGCAGGGGTGAATGGTGTTACACCGGATATGCTGGGATGTTGGGAGGAGTTTGATTATCGCCTGAATGTTTTCCGTGCAGCGGGAGGGGGGAATATTGAACATTTGTAATAAAAGTTGATTATATTTAGAGTAGTTTGCCGTTTACCGCACCCCTGTACACTTATTTTGCAAATAAATATAATTTTTTGAAATCGGATCCGGACTTTGTGAACACTCTGTATATAAACAACCAAAACTGTGGACACAAGGATAACAAGAAAGGAAGAAAAGAAACCAATATTCCACATAAATGAATTTTATAAACTAAAAACTCATATGTACATTTCGGAGCTCTCTGTCTCCTTCATCAGTCATATAATTTATATCTATTGCTAGGATTGGTGGCCACTGATTGCTGGCATATTTTAACCAAATAAAAATTTTGTCCATTGGCGCGTTGTTGATGTTTTCTAAACATTATGTAAAAATTCTTTAATGTTTTTTAATATTAGGCGTAAGTGTGCCGCTTGCGGTTCTGAATTATTTTAGCAAGATAAAGCCTCAACAAGAGACAGCAGTAGTCATCAACCTCATTTCTTTGTATTGTCTGGATTTTCGAAAATCTTAATACTTTCAATTCTAGCTCTTTAGTTTCAAACGGAGCAGTGCATCGAGAAATCTCAAGCCGTTGGATTAAATTGTAAACCCGATTAAAATTATCGGTTTAGTATTAAATGCATGCCAGCTTAATTGTTCTCAATTTCGCTGAAAGTGATCCTCGGCAGAATATTAGTTTCTTTCACTCAAATTTTTGACGAGTAAATTTCTTTATAAATTAGATAAATCAGCTTAATATAAAAACGCGTGTCACTTTAATCGATTTCACGGTCGCTGCAATTCCCCGAAAATGTGATTATTTAATGGTAGCTAATTTTCAGGTTATATTTTATTCATCATTTCTTGCCTTTTAGATTATTTTTCTTTTAAAATTTGTTAACTGAAACCATCTGCCTCAAATACGTTTTAAATGCTTTATTGCAAGAGACACTGTTAAATTTTATTTATTTCAGGCGAGTCAATTTGCTCTCGTATATGACTGTCGCTATTATTTAAACTAAATGTTCAGAATATTTAAAAGTTTAATAATTAAGTTGAGAATAATTTCCATATTAAGTGAAGCAAGCTTGTCTATTTAGAAAAAATTTTAATAACAATGTCTCGATGGAAACAGTAGCCATTAAGACAGGATCTTGGTCAAGAAAAGAGTTTCTTAACTAATAGTGGTGGCCTGAATTTTTTTTTCAGTTAATTCGAATTAAAACCTCAGGAATCGAGAAGATATGTTGAAATTTTGAAAATAAATTCTTTCTGTATGTTTGTATAATCAATTTTGCAGCTAACTCCTCCGAAACGGCAAATAGCATATCCAAATGAAATTAATACACTGACAGATGGTTCCTTAAGCTGTGCCTTGAAGTATTTTATGTTATGCTATTTGACAATCGGTTAAGACTTTTAAGAGCTTATAACGATCACCCACGAGATCAAGCAAAAGTGCTCCTTAAGCTCAGGTGGTCGTTATTTACAGAATCAAAAAATTACAAATCAACAAACATGATTAAAAATAGTTAAGTTCATTTCTTTATAAACGAATCTAAGCTACTTTGTTTGCACTTCCTTGTCTTCCCAGTAAAAATTAAATTTTTAAAATGCTTTTCGAGCATCTCCGGGTATTTCCATAAAGTCCGACCGGTCGCCAGCAGATTACGTGGTACGGTTGAACTATTTCCAAGTGGACGATTCTGAGCGTTTGTGGTTTTATACAGCTTTGATGATGATTATTCGAACCTTAAACTACATCGTTAGAACTCGGCGACTATAATTACGATTAAAAACATTGTATTATCCAGACAGCTAAAGAGTTGAATTTCGTTCGCCGTTTTATTCCATTTGACCAGATAGAGCCCGGATTTGAAGTCTGGTATTTCTGTGCTCGACCGGTCGCACAAAACAAGCGAAGCGGTCGTTATTTTTAGACAGGATTTTCGCAATCGCTCTCCGGTTGTTCTAAACAATATCAATAGGCTAAAACAACCAGTGGTTGCATTTTTGTATCTCTTGACTTTGACTGGTTAGATTACAGAGAAACGTAATTGGCAGTTACGTTAGGACTTGACTGGTTGTCTAAGTGATCGTTATAGACAGGTTTTTTAGTATAGGTTTAGATACATAGAGGATCAAAAATGTCGGTCGCTGGTCGCGTTGGGCAGGAGGTCGTTACGCTAGCCTATTTCCAATGTAACTTTCTGGCGGACCAAGCAAACGTTGTCATTAAGCCCAGGTGGTCGTTAGCACAGGCTTTATTGTATAAAGTTATTGTTATACACCTTTAAAAGGTAAAATTTAAGCTCGTCATCAGAGTTATGTAAGGGTCGTAAGTTGTTAATGAATTTGACAATGGAAGCAACTTTCAATAGATAAAATAACCATCAAAGGGTATCAAATGCCAATCAAGGGCATTCTTGTTGGCCGAGAGAGCTGAGGTGCAGGTCTTATCGCTCTCGCAACCAGCAAGTTGCGGGTTCGAATCCCGCTTGGGGCTTGGATGTATGTGATTGTCCTTTATTAAAAAAAACCGTGTTGGGCTTCTGCCTGTTGGGGGACAACCCGCGGATTGTTTAGATTTTAAAAAAAGATTACAAGAATTAGTAATCTTTGGGATAAAAAAATGTTAAAAATGTTAGGTTGGGCTAGAAGAGCGTTGTTTAAAAAAGTAAAAGAGAATTCAAAAAAAGTTAATTCTTCTAAAATTTTCATATACGGATGGCTGAGTCAGATAAAATGAGACGACTTTGCAGTTCTGTTACGATGGTGTAATACCACGGCGCCACCATCGCTTGTGTTCGATGTGAGAGCCACGTTGTTGGACTATCGCCCGGCACCGTAATTTCCACTGAAGTAGGCTGAGTTTGAGGGACTCCATGGGAAGTTCGTTCCACACCTGCTGACACACTTTCCATAGCCCATCAACGGTTCTTGGTCGGCGACTTCCGAGCCGTCGTTTCAGGAGAACAAAACCACAGAAATCCATCGGTGATGCATCAGGAGATTTTACAGGCACATGAGAGAAGGGAATAACTCGTATGCCCGTCTCCTGTTCCATCTTCCTGTAGTAAGCCACAGATGACTTGGCAGTGTGGCTTGATGCCTTGTCCATGTGGTCCATGTGGATGCGGTTTATGACATCGCTCCAGCCCAAGATTGTCATGAATTATTCTGGAGACTGTTGCCTGTGAAACACCTTTCCTTTGGGCTAGACTTCTCTGTGTGGGGGATTTTCTTTCAGCACTTCAGACCGGATTTCTCGCACCACCTGAGCTGAGCGTGTTGGCTAGGGCTTGTTTCTGGTCTGCTACTCTGCTCGTCTACGTTCATTAGAAGGTCGCAATTTGGTCTTTTTGATTATTCGACCCACAGTAGCTTTGGATACCACAATACCATTTCGTTTGCATAATTCCACAATGCACGAAAGACTGAAGTTAGCGTCGGAAAGACCAAACATATACCCTTCCCAAAAAGCTGTGATTTTGGAAGCCATGTTTCAGCACGAAATGTTCCAAATAACAGCAACAAGTGTGTACAAAGCTAATCCCCATGAATAGTGGACGAGTCATGCAAATCACATTCCGTCAAGGTCATATGCGGCGTTTAAAGTCATCTCATTTTATCTGAATCAACCTCCGTATTCATGATAACCACAAGAGTATCTTTCGATGTATGGTTGAAAGGAAAGAGTAGACGTATAAACCTAAATGTACTCGTTAATAAACTTACTCTCAAATTTATATCTACAATTAAATGATAAAATTTCTTATTACAAACAGTAGCGTAGCCAGAAATTTCTCTGCTGTGGGCTACTTTCATTTTCTAAAGAAGCATGCTACAAGAGTATGAAGCGGTTTTTCACCCTTTTTCAGCGTCTACCCTCAGGAAAGTTTTAGATAAAATTTCGCGCTCCCTACAAAATTTGTCAAAGCATAAACGCACACAGTACCTTCGTAGCAATTTTCGATCCCTGCGGGAGGAGGCTGCAGCCCATTTACCCTCCCACTAAACTATGAAACAAATTACAGGACATAAAGTAGATTTTTGGGAAAAGGTGTAACAAAATGTCTTACACGGATAGCTGCCTTTGAGTAAATTATTTATTCAAAATCTATCTCAGTTGCTCGTCAGAAATTAAGATTAGCCGGTGTTTAGGAGCCAAAATTTTGGGACTTATTCTCTAAATTACAGCTATCATTCGACTGGATACAAACATAGCAGATCTGCCAATCACTAAAATTGTTTTATAATGGAATTCAATTGGATAATCCTAAATACGCTTTAACTGATTGTAGTACAACACAAATCAAGCTTACAGCATTTGCAGAGTACATGAATGCCTTATGAATGACGAATATGTAAAGAAATGAGATGGAAATTCAACTTACTCTGAATAGTAATTATTTTAGAAATAGGAAGTCAACGGATAAATCGGAGTCAATAATATTATTAATAAACATAATCGTTAAATACGCTGCATAAGGTAACGCAAAAGCAGCTCCAGACGGCGCTAGTTAAAAGGAAGAGGAGGAGGAAGAGGAGGAAGTAAAGTGGGAACTAATATGTTTGGGACCGTTTAACGAGGGCCCCTAATCATTTATTCCGAGACACTTCTGGCTCCCTGCGAAAGGCAGCGACAACAACAAGGGCCCCCTAATGGAAAAGCGAGAACATCTCCTCCCACCGAAAACCCTTTGCTCTACTTGTTCCTTCCAACAACCTCTGCTAAAAGCATTGGCTCATAACTCTCCTGCAGCCTCTAATGAGGCCAGTTTGCTGGGACAATCATTTTTTCGCCATTTCTTAAATAATTAATCGCATTTTTGGTTAAGTGGGGATCGCGTCCTAGGTCTCTTGTAATATCGCCATTAAAATAATATTCACTTTTAAAGAAGGGTTCACGGAGAGAGAGAAAAACATTAAGGAGACGGTTGTGTAATTAATGAATCAAAAATTGAATGCATATTAATTACCACCAAAGCAGCTATGACGCCACTGTGAATGATAATTTACATCGTCAATTACAAAAGCCTTGTTGACTGCGATTCACTGAATGAAGATGTTAATGGTGGTGAAAGTAATTAAGCATCCCTCACTTAATGGCCCTCCAGTTTTTTTTTCTTCTTTCCGCCTCTATTTTACGCAAAAATTCCACGAGCCACTTTACGAGATAAGTATTTGTTAAAGAGGAAAGGAAAAAAGATTGCAGTTCAAAATAAGCGACAATAAAATGGTAATGCACGACTAGGATAATGTATCTGGGTTTTAAATTATAGCAAAGAACGTGAAAAATAATTTAAAGACAGAGATTATTATTACAAATCCACTTTCTGCTTTAAAATATGTAACACCTTAAATATGCATTAATTATATGCATTAATGCATTTAAAATTTAAATTAAATAATCAATTAATGCACATCTAATTATTTATTCATTGGCATAATTATTTCAAAAGTACTCCTCTGAAAAGAACCAAAGAATTTAACACCAAACGCTTCCAATCTTCATTGCAGAAGCGCTTCCCTGCAGAGCACATTTTCTGAATAAGCCGCACTTTTGAATAGCACGCTTAAGAAAACTTCCCTGCATGGAGCATTCACTACAAAAGCTTCTTGTGATGGTAAGTTCAATTTGGGGGGGGGGGGTTCTAGAAATTTTGGCATCGACTACAAAGGTCATTTTGCGCCTTTTACACAAGTTATAACACTTCGCAGCCCGGGACAAACACACCCCTCATGCCCACGGCGGGATTCGAACCCGCGGCCAGGCGGACTCGAGAACTAGAAAGCCTACGCCCTAGCCCTCTCGGCCACCTGGCCGGCAAGTTCAATTTGGCACTCCCAGTGTGAAGACATACAGGAACAAAATCCATGCAATAAAGAAATATATCCACCCGCGCCAGTCCATCAGCAATTTCACCTGCAGCTCTAGCATGCTACATATTTCAAGTTTCCTGCATTTTTCTATGGAATTGCACAGCAGATAAGCGCACCTGTAATATCTGTTAAAATAGCATATTTGAGCGAGTTGCTTGCTTCGGGGAATTGAATTGTTGGCTTCGGAAAAGAAACTGTGGTGAACATACACTATGGCACGCTATCTGTAGAAGTTATGTGGGGGACCGTTGGCTGAATGATTCAGTAAGTGTAGAGACAAAGGTATGCTCTAGAGGCCCTGCCAACAATACCAACCCAGAGATGCTGATCCTCACTTTAGATTCGTTACTTCTTCAAATTTCTGAAAAATAAAAGACCGCAAAGGCCCATGACTTAATGTGTGCGGAGATATACCACAATATCTTTAGCTTTAAGCAGCACTCAGCCTTATTTCAAGTGCATGAAGAACATGCTTTCAGACTATAATTCGAGGTATTAGGCTTTCCGATTAAGAGTCATCTAAAAGAGAGTGAGGCAAGCTCCCAATAACATGAATTTCTCATAGGAAATCCTAAGTTGACCATCTGGTTCCTGCAAAAAAAGATCAGAATTGTGCTGGATTTTAAGTAAGCTCCGGTCATTTCTCTATATTTCTGGGCCGTTAACACCTAGATCCCTTGCGCACTATTCATATGACTGGGGACAAATACAAATATCCATACACAAATAGAGAGTCTATTTTTATTTTTAATGATTTGGTCTTTGTCCGTTGTCTATGGTTGAAGAACCATGGTCACTAAACGTTCTCTGGGCTTCCTGGACAATTAAACCCTTTCTACATTGTAGTAGCAATTCGATCAAGAGCAGGTTGTCAGTTTTCCCTTTCAAGACACGAATGTACAAGTGCTAGATCGGCCAACTCAAAATCCCAATCTCGACCCGAGATGATTTTGAATCGGGTCAGATAGGGGAACATCCACACTGTTTAAAAATGCTTCGTAATCAATAATTCTGGATAAATGTGGAATATAACTGCAATAGGACATCTGCATCAGCAAGTATTCGCGATTAATTTTACCAGCAGTAAAACTAGTTTACCGTACGTTATTGATAACCAGGACTATCGTTCATTGTCCAAGAGCTTATGTCTTGTTTCTCATGATTTGATCCTCTGGTTATGGTTGACAAAACTATAAAAATCCAAAGTGATTCTAGACTGCGACAGACTATATTGATTAGCTGAAAGCATCAACTAAACAGAATGCGAACACATCTGTAGAATGTCATTACACAAAGGATATCACCAGTAGATATAACAAAGTGAATACCAGAAAGAGGATAAAAGGCTTATCAGAGGGGAACCCTACAAAATGAAATATTAGACTGCTAAAGGTGATAGACATCTGATAGTCGCGGAATCGATACTTTTAGATGATTATCAGTTCCATAGAGAGAGTGAAACTGCAGATTGGCAGGGTTCGTTAGTGAACTGAAAAGCTTAACGCGTATACGAGATGTTCAAATTCCATTTATAAACTGATCGATCGATGCTTCTGAACAAATTTTTTCCCTAAAGTTGGTAAAGTCACGCTTCGTGTAGATACATCAGTGACATGCGCATACGTGTCAATCGTTACAGTAAAATTATCCTCTTAATTTGCATCAGTTTTTAATTTGCAACTGCACTCCCCTCTTGCCATCTTTAATTGTGATTACTGGTCCATCCGCTCTAAATATGGCATCTGCATTGATGGCTGAGCATTAGCGACCGTGTAAATCAATCGACGATATTGACAGTTGGAGGAAGAATATCTGCAAATGCCTCTGGAAGTGGATTACATAGAGCATAATTTCACAGCATATGGACAGCTTCGTAACTGATCTGACGGGGTTGGAGGGGGGTTAGAGAGAGAAAGAGATTGAATTATTATCATTCATCAATAGCAACCAGATCGATCAAATTAACTACTAATTAATTCAATGATTGATTGCTAATTGATCGCCGCGTTCCTCGCTGCTACCAGTGCGTTTGGAAATGATCGGTAATAATGAAAACAAAATATCGCAGATAATTCACCAATCATTAGCAAATTAAATTTCATTTCAAGCTAAGGGAAAAATATATGTGTATATAAACACGCACAGATACACAGACATATTCACACACGCACATATCTGCAACCACATTCAACACCAATTGAGCCGAATCTATCAGCGCGTGTTCATAGATTTTATCGCAATGGATCCAATTAAGCAAATGATTTGTGCAATTAAACTTTTTAAACGTATGAATGCTTTTAAATCGACCACAATAAATTTATAAAATCGGGAAACTCTAATGAATCGCAAATAAAAATTATTTTCCCCCAAAGGGAATTAAACCCTTCAGTCTCGCTCCTGAAAAAAATGCTCTTAAAAAAGAACCCCTTCAAACAATTCCCATTCCTCCTTCTTCCTATTAAAATGAAGAAAAAAAATCCCCCTCATTAGAAAAGCAGAAAAAAATATAAAACGTTAAATCCTAAACTAAGATTGATGTCATTACATTAACCATGTTCTTCCGTCGGTTCCTTTTCTTTCGCTTTCTCTGAGATACGAACGAAAATTTCTCAATTATGTAAATCTCAAAAACAATAAAATTAAATTTTTGGAAGCAAAAAAAAAACTAAATTTCTCCCTCTTTCCATTCTTAATTTTCTGGATTTCTGATAACAAAGAGCTCCATTAAGGTAAAGGAACGACAGGCAAGCAACCCTATAAATTACAAAGGAAAAATTTACTCAGGAAAAAAATAATAAAAAAATATACAGGGTAAAGCATATAATTGAATAATTCGAGAATAAATAATTTTAGAAAAAAAAAACTATTTATTTTTGAAGGAGATACTAGAAGACTTGCATTTTTTGAGATTTAAGACACCTAAATATCTCAAAACAACGCACTAAAAATGATTTCACAGATTTTTTTTTGAATTTTAATAGAAGAAGAAGATGCTGGGTGATAGAAGACTGCATTATTAATTTTTCAACATCATTTACGTGTATTTTATTTTTTTTAATAGGAAACACTATAAAAAAGAAGAAAGCACCAGATCTATTTGAACACAAGAACTTGAAATTTATTACCATAGACGTACATTACGATCACTACGTTACCACAATTCAGTATGCAGAGAAATCCATTTAAAAAAACAAAAACAAAAGAAAAGAGAGAACATAAACAGAAGTTGACCAATCAGCTCTGAAAGCCTTGATTGTGTTTGACTGTGTAATACTCTATGAAAGAATAGTTTTTAACACAGTCTAAAAAACGCATCAGTTAGTTAAATTTAAGCGAACGTTGTCAGAATTCATTAGGTAATCTGGGAAGATAAAGATATTACTGGAAAAAAACGCAAGATTCAAACCATGAATATCTTGCTTTTGGTTGCCTTTACTAACTAGCACAGAAACGGACCAGCAAAGTAGTCAGGGCACCTACTCCATTATCGCTCCATTATTAAAGCGTGGTTCCCACATGCGTAAAAACAACGGCAGAAACCACAAAGCAGAAAATTTTTATAACGTCACTTCCTGCTTTTGTCTCTTCTGCCCGACTGAAAATTTCTTCTATTTGAAATTGGGTTGAGTTCAACTTTTGTGGCAGAAGCAAGGCAGAAACTGCTGTTCAGCCAACAGAAGACGATCTCTGCGGTGACGTCACAGTGACGTCCTGTCTCTCTCACAAAATAAAAATGTCGGATGCTCAGGTCACAAAAGTGAAGAGGTCGAGACAGAAAATTGATGCGGAAATGCAAATAGAAGAGGTGTGAAATATATATTTATTAATACCATTGAATCAATCAAATTAAAGTGAGTAAACAACAATTGAATACAAAAATTTCGATATGATGATTGATGAGAATGAACGAACTGTGTTCTACTATGTGCAGTTGAAGCCGATCGTTTATATCTATCGACGGCTTCGGTGCAGTAAATTTGTGTTGGGCAAGAATGCCAAATTATAACAAAGGATGGCGCTTGGATAGCGTTTCTGCTAAAGCACTGTATAAAGAAAGAACGGAAATTCATTGTTGCAGGCAGCCATTTTGACTCCTATTTCATATGATGATTGGTCGTGTTTTGCAGCAAATTCAAACTTCAGAGGCACATTTCTCTCTAACTTATGTCAAAAAGAAAGTGTTCAATCTGCAAGTTTGAATTTATCGCCAAACAAAAAAAAATCATCATAAAAAACAGGAATGAAATAGGAGTCAAAATGGCTGCCTGCAACAATGCTTGTCCATACTTTCTTTATACAATGCTTTAGTTTCTGCCATGTGGGACACCTCCAGGAGAAGAAAATAAAAGGGCAGGAAAAATACGCCCTGATTTCTGGTTTTGTTACTTTCTGCTCCTGGAGGTGTCTCACATGGCAGAAATTCAAAAGGATGAGACAACAGAAGTTTGCTACTCAAGCGCCATCCATAGTTGTAATTTGTCATTTTTGCATCGCACTAGTGCACTGCACCGAAGCCGACGCGTTCTAATAAGTAATACTTTAACTGCTATTATTAAATTAAAAGATTATAATACACTACTATTATACGTTTAATAGTTGAACTCAGGCCTATAGAAATAGAAGGCCTATATTAGTAGGCCTTGACTCAGCCCAACTAAAAAAAAACGACAGTTTTCAGTCGGGCATAAAGACGGGATTTTTCCTGCTTTGTAGTTTCTGCCATTTTTTAACGCATGTGGGACCCTTACCTTATCTAGTAGCTTTTAGGAGACTTCGATGTAATTTTGCTGTACCATTATGTTTGAAGCATTAACTCCAATTTTAACTTATTATTTTAGAATCTGGGAAGCGTTTAGAAAGTTCCCATAATTCCAAGACGTGAGATTAACTACAGCATACTTAAATATCTCTGTAGTTAAAAACTACAAAATTTAAAAACAGCGTTTTCGATAGAATTTGTTCGGTGTTAATAGAAGAAAAAGTTACCGTAGTAACTTTGAGGTCACAAACGACAGCCCATAAATAAAATAGCATGCAACTCTCTAAGTAATATGTATAAGAAATTTAAGAACAATATAAAAATTTATATAAGTAACAAGAAATTACTAGTAGCCGGCAATCATGGTTGCGAGAAGCAAAAAATAAGAAACCAAAGACGGGAGACCAATTGGGCAATCAAGTAGGAAATGAGTCAGCATCGCGCTGGCTTCCTCTCGAGAGGGACGTAAAGGATATAATTTTAATGGCATTGTGCGTAAATAATAAGCAGGAAAAGGATAAAAAGAAATATTGGTGCGCCCCTCTACTACAAGAACATCTTCGTAAAGAGATTTTCAAAGCGTTTTCACTGATTTCAGAAAGTAAGAAAATAAATTTTTTCAATTACGTTAGAGTGTCAGCGATATTCGGATAACACGACCCAAATCAGTCTCCGCTTTTCTATTTCTAAGATAAATCTTTCTGTATCAGAATCCTTCGCTTTTTTGTTCTTTTTATTATTAAAAAATATTTTTTGACACGAGACATGGGGGATAAGAAACAAAGTGACAAAAGAGCGGGATGGATTGGTTTCGAGTGGTTGTTCCCACAGTACAGCGCGAATACGTCTAAAGAAACAAGCTACCCTAGTGATTGCCTAATTCTCCATTTGTGGATTAAGTTACTCTTAACTTTCTGGTCTTCGACAACCAGCTACTTACCGCATCCAGGTGCATAAGCGCAAACTAATTTAGTTAATTTAAGGTGACTAAAGAAATTATAGGACCAAGCAATGTGTAGAGAATCAAACAATTTGTCGTTTATCCCAGTTGATTGAAAAAATCCTATATACACGAGAAGCACAAAACCAAGTAAAAAATTTTAAAAAAACGTGAAATTGCCTGACTTATATGCTCTAACTCCAATGAGTGAACCAGTAAATACATTCGCATTCCTTAACTCTTCACTATAAATATGCCACGTGGAAAGGAACTCTCTGAACATGGAATCCGAAAAGTATATTACCTGGACGGCTCAGTCCGAGAAAGAGAACTAGCAAGAGTCATAGGACTATGTTATTACAAAAGGAGATGAATACGTCACCAAACAAGCTCAGGGCGTACACGGAAGCTCACATCGCGAGACACTCGACCTGTCTTTCGACTCTCCACAATCCAAGTAATATCAACAAGGGCGATTATAAGAGTTAAATAACAAGGCAAGCCATCAGACCATGTGGACATCATTTCTGAGCACCTACATGCCACGTACGTAAAGATGGCAGCCACACCAATGTTAACGAAACAGCATAAAGGTCTGGACTTCAATGGGCCAAAGAACACACGTCAAAGTCTAACTTTTTCCGTCGAGAAGAAATTCAACTTAGATGACCCTGATGGCTGTAGCTGCTACTGGCATGAACTGAGACGGTAACCAAAGGGACGATCTCAGCCATCAAATGGGTGGTACTTCTATGATAGTCTGGGGGGGAGGGCATTTCAAATGCTAGAAAGACCGTTTTGATACGAAATAAAAATACTATGCAGTCTGAACAATACCAGGGCATGTATTATGATTATTTAATACCATTTGGACCGTTATTTGCAGGAAATGATTGGGTGTTCCAACAGGACAATGCCTCATGTCATATGTCAAATTCAACGATTATGGTACAAAAAGGAGATAATCAATGTCAAGACATGGCCATCACGCAGCCTTGACTTAAATACTATGGGAATGCTAGCGAACCTATGGGAGTGCTAGAGAACTGGGTTCATGCAAACAATAGTTATTTCTCGCATGGTAATGAACTAGGGTTACTAATCATGGACGAATGGGACAATCTTAAGTAGATTGTGCTTCAAAGATTGGTGGACACTACGCTGAATCGATTGTTTAAACTAAGAGATTATAAATACAGTTTCAATGTAACAAGTCTTATTTTTTCTTTATAAGCAATTGTTTATTTTTGTTGCTTTCTACAGATGAACCCTTGTAAACAGATACTATTTATTGTTTGCATTTACTTTTGTACATATCGTTTATATAAAAGTCGATAAATCAATCAGAATAAAAGAATAAAAAACAAAGTGTTCAATTCCAAAATATTGCATGGTCTTATAATTTCTTTACGAATTTTGTCTCTCTTATAATTTCTTTACGAACAATCAACAGTGCATACGGGAGTTAATACCCCAGTAAAAAATTGAATAAAATATCGGGATAAATGTATGCTTAAAGGATTGGGAATAAAATGAAGTTATCTTAGGAGTATCCTTTCTACAGTCTCGCAACTACGGCTATTAAAACGGGACAAAAACGGATCTATTTGATTCTAACTTACCAGA
This sequence comes from Rhysida immarginata, assembly GCA_023313115.1. NCBI lineage: Eukaryota > Metazoa > Arthropoda > Chilopoda > Scolopendromorpha > Scolopendridae > Rhysida > Rhysida immarginata. Next base: position 1,954,545 of record JAHWFO010060774.1, read on the forward strand.
GGATCAGCCTACCGATGTTAGCTTAGTCTTCCAAGCTTTTAAATAAAGTGACAAACGTAAATAAGAGAGCCATATCCTCAGCGGGATTCAAACCTGCGACTCGCTGGTCTCGAGAGCGTCAAGACTTGCGCCTTAGCACTCTCAGCCACTGAGCTGCCTTAAATTAAGAATCTTATTTTAAAAAACCTTTTTGTTCTATAAAGGTTTAATTTGGGAAAAAAGTTTATTCTTTTTAGAATAAAAATCTGTTTAACAAAAACAGTTTGTCCTTGAAATGATTTTGAAAACATCCACTAAACGAAAAATTAATTATCTTGCTCCCTCAAAAACATGCAACTTTTTTTCCTCTCTAAAATTATTTAGAGTTATTCAGGTTTATCAAGTTAAATACCTCACCCTGTATGTAACATTAAAAATTATTTGAAGGAAAAAAAAAGAAAACGTTAAAAAAAGATAAAGAAAATAAAAAAAAAGATTTTTGACATTTCGGTTCCTTATCGTGTTTTCGGAAAAGTATTAACCCAAAAGAAAAAACTTGAAAAGAGGAGGGGGTAGAAGATGGAATTCCTGGACCTATCACAGAGACGATTTCCCATCCCCACCTACTGCCATCTTTCTCCAAAGACGATTGCCGTCATCGAATGAAAGAGAAATGATAAAAATAAAAATCAAAAAAAAAAAAAAAAAAGAGAGAAAAGAAAGATAGAGTCATCCTTGAAGCTCCGCTTTCTTCTTTTTCTCCCCAATTCTTAAAGGCCCCCGCAAAAAAAAGCCTTGTTTTGAAATTTTATTCCATGTTCGTCAATAAGTCCCCTTTCCGTTTCTGTATATAATCCGTGACTCCCTCGAAGAGATTTTAAAACAGATAGACAAAACAAAGGGAACGGGTGTCACTAGACTATTTCCTCAAAGAAAAATCCCCCTATAGCATTTCGATTGTATCAAAGTGATGGATAAAGGATTAGAATGGATATCTATTGACACGATTTGGTTTAAGAGGATAACGGCGGATCGCACTCTTAATACCGTTTGAGCTTTTAATACGACGTGTAGTCTTAAAGATAAAATTTAAAACTTGAACTACGAGAGCTGCTCAAAAAATAATGCCCAATTTTTCCTCTCACCCAATAATAAAAATAAAAAAGGAAACTTAGCATGCTGTAAAATTGAAATTACCAGCGTTTGTCATGGAATTACTTGTACCTGGTATTCAAATAACCTCTCGCGTAACAAACAACCAACTCTAAATGAACTTTCGTTCCGGAGAAAGAAACTTAATATTCACAAACATTTGAGTTGTTCTATACATGAGAAGTTGTGTTAAAGTACAGAGAGTTCAAGTACATTAGTAGATAGACAGAGCTGCTTCAATAGTGGTTTCGCGCTCGAGTGAGGCCATACAAATGATTATATGAGGAAACAATCTGTGTAAAGAGAAAAGTTCACTCATAATTTTCTGTAAACACTTTCTCACTCTAACTTGACACTGTTGAATCAGTTACGGTATGTAAACCAGTTGAGGTGTTCACTCGCATTATTACGTAGTACCATTTCTGATTGGCTTTGTGCAGCACGTAACACAAGTAACCAATTTTAGGGATCATTCCTTTCATTTTCTTTCTCTGTAAGAGGAGATGGTAATCGTGTGATAACTGTTGCTGTTATTTGTTGCTATTTTTCTCCCATCCTGTACCTGCATTTTAGAGGCAGCTACTGGGCGCATGAATACACTCCAGGGATGAGTTCTTGGATATTTGATCGCGAAATAGGTTTGGTTTGATTGGTTTGTTTGGTATTAAGCTTGGTTCATAGTCTGACAACACCGTTGTGCGTTGGCCGTCTGCCGTTCCGTCAAGTTCAAAACGTTGCCGTTAGCATTCATAGTCACAGTGGTAAAACCGTCAACGGGAACACTGCGCATGCTCTGTCAACTATAAACTTCCGAAACTTGCATCGAAGAAATAAGCATCGTTCCAATAGAACTATATATGTGCGATCTATTTTTCAAAGAAGAGAATATTTAATATTTTCTTTTAGTTTTTGATCTTTATATTCTTTCGTTCTCGTATCATACAAGCAGGGATACTTTTGAATTGCTTCGAATTACTTGCTATCCTCCATTTTTGTTTTTCAAAGAAGAGAAATGACGTCAAGAGATCTTCAAGTTCTGATTGGTGGGCCGTTGTGCGTTGGCCGTTGAAATCAGTGTGACCAGATTTAGTTCTTCGGGAACTAAATTGGTCCTTTTTGTCTTAAAAAAAAACAAACTACTTAGTCCTCTTTTTTGGTCCTTTAAGAAATTTAGTTCTATTTTAGTTCTTTACAGTATGAAACGGCACTTTTAGATCTCTCTTGAGGTTTCTATCACAACCAAAAGTGAAACCGATCAATCAAACTACCAGCATGGTCTATTTTTACCGAATTCTACCCAATGAGCTCTATATGTTCTTATAGAGCTCACTGTTTATACCAGACCAAGATGTAACTGAACCTGAATAAATTACCCATTGTTCTTTGATAAAATTTACTATGTTTTTTATATAATTATTCTTATTTATAGGAAGATGATTTAGGTTAGGCTACATAATCTAAATTGAAAAAGTTTAAAAAAATTAAAATTAATAAAATAGAAAATGAAACGTACGTATGTGTTCAACACAAATCCCGGTAAGTATTTTTTTAATATTTTTCAATAAAATTTCTTTCTTCTCAAAATTGGCGCGGATTTTGAAGTATCATGCTATGGCTAGCCAAATGGCATAACCTGACGGCAATTATCGTTGGCTTTCAGTATTATAATGCTAACAAAAATTTAGTCTTTTTTTAGTACTATAGCGAACTATTTGGTCCTCATTTTAGTCCTATATAAAAAAATTTTGGTCCTGACCATTTTCAAAATCTGGTCACACTGGTTGAAATAGAGCACAGTTCTATCCCAGTGCAACAGCGAACGGCGGCTCGACAGCCATCGGCATAACGACAAAGCACAACTATGAATCTTCTCAGCAAACGGAACGGCTTTCGTTAGAGCACAGCGCAAACGGTAACGGCAGACTATGAACTAACCTTTAGCGTCCTTTTCAACTGCTATGGTCATTTCAGGACGGCGTTATAGGGGCCGCAAATTTTGCCTCGCAAGGGTTCTTTAACATGCAGCCGGCAAACGACTACACGGGACCAACGGCTTTACTTCCCTTCCGAAGGAAGTGCGTGATCTCAGGATTTTCTCCTTGAAAAAAATACTCATCGTCCTCGGCCGGGGCCGAACCCGCGTCCTCGCGAGGCATCAGAGGCGATCGCGCAACCACTGAGCCACCGAGGTCGATGATCGCGAAGTAACTAACAACGAATTGATGTCAACTTGAAGTATTTAAATATGAAAATGTTTTGATTTTAGGCAATTTTGAGGCATGATCGATGTTTATTGAATAGCGATCTCAAGTCCAAAAATTCATCACAGACGAATCTCGCATCGATATAACGTCATTTGCATTGTTGAAACCAGTCTCCAATAATGCTCAAGCTTAGCGCCTTTCCTCTCGGTGGTCACGATTAAACGTCATTTTGAGATCATGGTGACATCTGGCAGCGATGTTTCATGGAAAGCGTCCCAGGAATCCAGGCGGTCCGGTCAGCCTCGTTTAGTTTCCGAGATTTCAGTGCACACAAAACTTTCCAACAATCGAGAGAACACGCGCCACTGGTAATCTAACGCGAAAGTTACTTTATGGAGCTACCTTCTTTTCAATACCGAGAAAAATCGTTCTTACAACAATCTCTCCTTGTCTGTTTCTACCAGAGACAAATGAAAGTAAGAGACTGGCAGTGACCTCCCCTCTAGTGGTGCCTTCGCGCCGCCATATTTGGATTGGCAAGAAACAGCTGATCGCCCGAGGCAATGCATGGGAATAAATTGATTTGATTTGGTTTGTTTGGTATTAACATCCTTTTCATCTTCTATAGTCATTTCAGGACAGGGCTATAGGGGCGTCAAATTTTGCCTTGCAAGGGTTCTTTAACATGCAGCCGGCAAACGACTACACGGGATCAACATCTTTACTTCCCTTCCGAATGAAGTGCGTGATCTCAGGATTTTCTTCCTGAAAAAATCCTCGTCGTCCTCGGCCGGAGTCGAACCCGCGTTCTCGGGCATCAGAGGCGATCACGTAACCACTGAGCTACCGAGGCCGGTGTGAAACAATCGCAAACAATTGCTTATTACAATGTGTGGATTAATAAAGTGATTATTTTATTGAACTGAGAATTTTTCTTCCTTTTCTTTTAATTTAAAATTTTACAATATTTGTCTTTTAAAAATTCGTTAGGCATTGAATCAGCTACAGTATTTGGAGTCATTAAAAGTATATGTTATCGTTAGTTAATGCAATCAAGTTTTTTTTTTAAAAATCAGAAAACAGGTTATGCTTACTAATACTTCCAGAAATCATCTATAAAAACAGCTGAAATTACATTGAGAATATATGCCGCCTTAGGTTTTTGCCAATTGTAACATGGCACCAGTAGCGCTCAGCGAAATGAATAGGGCACTGCCAGTCACTTCTTTCATTTGTCTCTGGTTTCTACAGACAGTCACTATAGTAAATAACAAAAAATAATTATTTTTTTTGTTCTCACTTTATCCCCCATTTCAGATCCCACAGTTTAATCCCTTCTGTGTCCTCTAATACTGGATTGAAATTACGTCACTTCCGTTCCACTTTTTCCTTACTCTTGGATTTCCATTAAATGAAATTATCCTATCATGTCAAAAGAAGCTTCATTTCCATAAAGGCGCGAGATCATTATGTTCTACTCAACACTTGTATAATTAGTGTTAAATAGCTTAAAGCAGTTTTTCAAAGTTCTTTCATTTGGCGACACACCAGCTTCTTTAATAAAAAACTCTTGATAAAAATGTGTAAATACACAGGCCACATGAATACTCAGACATCGTCGGCCATCTCTTTAACAAACCAATAGACTATTATTAAGTAGCGAAAGAATGGAGAAATGAAATTCGGAATGTATGTTACAATAGGCATATGCACTTTAATTATTTAGTTTGATTTTGATTGTTCAACTGGGGTCGGAGTTGCGGGGGTGGGAGTTAGAGGGGACCAAAAAGGTTACGTGTATTTAGGTATGTAAAGCAGTGAAATTCGGTATCTAGGCAAGATCTATATTGCTATGAAGTTTGGGTCAAATTGTCTTAATGGGGTCGGGGTAGTTGGGGTAGCAGTCACTTGGGCTTTAGAACTATGGCAACATACAGCATGTGATATATCATTCGATCGGAATTGATGAGAAACGAAAGAAGAGTAGCGCTGTTTTTCATTTTCTAAATACTATGTTAAAGAAAATAAATTTTTCGATTAAAAAATTGGTGGGAGGGGGATTAAAATAGGTGATCTCAGGGTTTCCGCTAATTTCCTATACCTTCCTCGGTAGGAATAATTTCTTGTTGTTTTTTTTTTTTGCTGACCTGGAGAGACCAAATTAAATCAAGCTAAAAAGCTCAAGTTTAGGGATGTGAAAAGTTCCATGTAAAAATAAGTATTAATATCTGGGCATTTCCTGCAAGTATCTTCGGCCGAATCCTTGGTAATCTATCTTCGGCGTTTTCTATTGGTTTTAGTATAATGACCTGATCTTCTGGCCTCCTCAGTTTCCCGAAGTGCTTTATTTTACTAGGCCACGAGGCTTTTTTGTGGAAATGTGGCTGGATAGATGGATGTCTACCATGGAGTTCTTTCAAGCTTATTCATATTTTAGTAATATATGGTTAGATTAAGTTAGGTCTCCTAACCTACTCAAAATTTATAGCATTATATAAATTTCTCCTGGCCACTGTATTCAGTTAATCTTCAAATAATCTTTTCAGTCGACAAGGAAAAATATGCCAAACCAGATTTTGAATTAAAAGATCTCTTCAATTAAAAATATTTTTTATGCTATAAAAACATTAGGACATCGTAGATATTAATCTTACATATGGACCATGTTAATTGCACCTTTAGGTTGAAGAATGTTAGGAGATAAGGCACACTCTTGGAATATGAAGTGGCGCTTAGGAGTCAATATTAGAAGTCAGGGTAGCTATTTTAAGCACTATATTTAGAATTATGCATGGATTTCAAAAACAAACATGTATTGGGATATCATTAAATCTTAACTCGAGGCATGTTTAGATTTAGTAGCTCCAAGATGTTGTTAAACGAAACGCTTCGCAGACTGTTGGAGAATGACTGGAAAAGATGATAATCTGAAGGTGCTAGATCAGGAGAATATGATGACTCTCTCTTCAATATCAGTTTTGGTCATTTTACAGCGGTGGGGACGACGAAGGTCGGACTGTTTCAGCCGCATTGCTCGTTGAACCGGAGCATTTGTTGAACTTATTTCATTCAATGCAGATCAGAGTTTATGAGGTCGAATCTTTACTTTTTGATGCATGAAAAGTATATCTGTGCAGTAATAGCATCTTCTCCAAACTCAGCTCAAACATCTCGAGCAGCTTTGACAGCTTTATAGCAATCAAAAATGCCAGTTTTCCCCCTAATTTGCACTCCTACTTATACTGTGTCATAAAAACTAAGCGAAAAGTGTTTGATGATGAAAACTGTTTACAGGACATAGTTCGCTATCATCATTGTCAGCACATCTTTTTTAGGTACTCTTGAGTGAACCAAGAGCTCATATCATTTAACTTTTATAGGCCTAAAAAAAATATTTTACTAATAACCCCATTTAGAGTAGCGTAGTTCCTAAAAAGAGACAATAATTTCGAGCAAAGCTTAATATCATCAAGTCCTAAAAAAGTTAAATTTCTCGATCTAAATTCTCCAAATTTAATATGCGCACGTGACGAGTTTTACAACCCCCGTTTTCATTTTTGAAGTAAGGGGGGGGGGACTCAAAGCTGAAAAGAAAAAGAACTAAATTCAGTTTCTCAAAATCCAACTTAAAATGAAAATTTCTCGTAGTACCCCTTGAGCAACTACTGCCCACCTTCTTTCCCTGCTACCCCCTTTCCAACGCCGATGGAAACGCTCTTTGAAGCTAAAAAAAGAAAAAAAAGGAAAAATTTTCTTCCCTTTCCAGGAGAGAGAGAGAGAGGCAGGCAAGGATGCTTTGAATTTTTATTCGCAATCAACAGGGCGCAAAGAGCATTGTTAACGGCGGTGAAAGTGGCTCCCACAATTTCTCCACCAGAGGCGAAGGAAGAAAGAAAGGAGACGCACACATACATGCACTCACACACACAGGAATAGGAAGAAGGAAGAAAAAAAATAAACAAACCTCGATACAGTGGCAAGAGAAACACATACGTGAAGGAACAAAAGAGGTAAGGAAAAGGGGGTTTTAGCGAAGGGGTCGAAGAGGCGAGAGTAACAAGCATGAAACTCATTTACTTCGTGTTTTCAATTTTCTTTACGAGCTACGGCGCTGGAAAACTTTGCATTGCAATTTATCGCCCTGTTTCGATTGCTCCTCTCTCTTTCTCTCTCTCAAAGGCTAATTTCCGTAAACACTTGACATCTCCTCCTCCATATGCGGGTTACCTAAAGGATATGTTTGGTCTAAAAGCCTTGTCTAAATGGAGGAAACAACGCCACCATTTATTGATATCGACCATCGAAATCCTTAAATTGTTATTACGCTACGCTGAAAACAGTTTTACTGAGACCCGCTTCTACACTGAGATCTAACGATTTTCCAAGCCACTCTCAAACACGTAAACTACACAGCCAAACGTGTCTAGACATTGAATCACCTATAATACATGTGATCAACGAGAGATAACCCATACAACACCAAATATCCAAGGCATTCACTAGAAATCTACTGATAAATATGAACAGAGTTAAGTGTTCAGTTATAACGCTGTACAAAGAAAAGGCTGTTGCTAAGAGATATCCATTGGATAAAGAGAAACAGAATATGTAGATGAACACGAGAGATCTACTAGACATTTCTGGGCATTTTAGATGGCATTTTAGATGGCACATCTATCTTTAATATCTATTGAATATCTGCAACTTTATTGTATGGGAAGCTTTGTGTCCATAAAAAAGTTGTGTCCACGAATTTTAGAGATTTTTGTGGAAATAAAGGTCTATTTTTAATGATTTTATTGTGAAATGGACGCACCGAACTCTTGCTTATACCTCGTAGACCCAAACAAGATCGAGACCGCTAATATCTGAAATCTTATCTAATCCCTGTGCCAGGGATAGCCAGTACAAGAACCACTCGACAGGAGGCGATTCCGTGCAGATTTCAGAGGTGTATAATTGATTAGATGCTTTAAACACCATTGTTGAGGACTGGTAGAGGACTTAAGGAGCGAACATTGAAGCCTTTGCTGGTTAATGAGGTAATGCGAAGCATTTTTGTCAAGCTGCACTCTTTTCCAATCACTTATTTAAACTTAAAACAATAAAACGACTTCTGTAGGTCTGGGTATTGATTCTCATTGTTTCGTCTTGGTCCAGTTGTTGTAGTTGGCAGAGGACGAATCGCGTTTCCTACACAGTAGCAGCAGTTCCGTTGCTATCAGCAGGAGAGTCCATTTAGTCAGAAAACTCAAGCTGTTACTTACGGCTGATTTGATGATCTGAGCGTAAAAGTATTGAACTTGCTTAAATAAAAACACAAACAGCTCGGGCTGAATTAGAAGATCGAGCAGGTGAGAGGCATCCAGAAACATGGGCTAATATGATGGGGCATAGGTATTTATTATATTGTCTGAAAACAAAGTGTTCATAATCGACAACGTATATGCATCAACCTGAATCAAACAAACCATGACTCTAACTGCATTCTGTTAAAGTAATGTTAACTGAACGGAAAGAGTCCGTTTCCCTGCGCACATTCAGACTCTGGGGAAAACAAACGTTTCTGTTACATGGCGCATTTTGCTTTCACCATAAGCTCAAGTTTTCTTACTCACTTTTTAATAACAGACATTAAAAAAACAAACTGCTGACGACGACAGAGCAACGTTAATTAAAGAATCTTTCTCAGTTACGTGCAAACCTGAAAAGAAAAGAAAACAAACAGAAGCGCCATTTCTTAGGCACATTCGGGCCTTAACACAATTATATCAGTTCAAAAAAACCTGAAGTGATGCCGGAATAAAATTAATTAAAACGAAATGAGCGAAGTACATTCTCGAGGAACTCAGTGCTACTCCCCAGAGTCAAATTACCTTGCGCTTCAGAACAATGGGATATTTGGAAATTACAAGAACAACAACAGCGAAAAAACATCGGAAGAATGTATATTTTAGAACTAAGGTTTTCTATAAAAAAGATCAAATTGTATGAGTTCATTAATTTTTAATGGTGCATAATGTTTCCATTCCAGGATACTCTCGGTGAAAAATAAAATAGAAGGAAGGGAAGGCCTGGATTCGTTGAAGAATGGTGAAAGCCGTGTCAAGAATCGTAAAATGTTTATAACACATCTTTACTATATGATCAGAAGCTCCAGGAAATTTCTTCCATTCTTCCTAAAAGCGTCGATGAGTTCACTCGCCGGTGTTTTGACGAGTATAAGGACCCTGTATAGGTCAGTCCGTTTCTTAAACCCCTGCCTGGGAAGCCATTTCTACATCTTTTCTCTGTGATGTGGTCCAGGAATACTCCTATAGCAAACTCTTGCCACAATATTGTCAGTTAATTTGCAGACGTCATACTTCCTGTTACTGGAACAACTTGGCCCAATCCAAACCATGAAAATCAGCCTCATATCAAGAAACTACCTTCTACGAATTTCATAAAGAGTCATGCATGAAAGCATTCATCCGCTCGATCGAAACTCGAAACATCTGACTGCCCCAATGTACCGAGATTTGCTGTTCCATAAGACATGTTTCCATTACAACGATAACAGAGACAGATCTTGAAAAAAAAGTACGAAAATCACAGATTATGGGCAGAATCTAATTATCATGTTGATATGTACCGTGTGACGAAGGGTGCATACATTGAAGGACTATGAATAATGAATGATCTTGTGACATCCTTAAATTTGTATTTTGTTTGCTTACCCTCAACAAAACTATGTGTCTTTGCCTCTAACATGGTAATAGGAAATTGTTGAAAACAATTGCTAAAATAATAATAAGGATTTTTGTTTTTTCTTGAAAAGAAAATTGGAAAAAAAATTCTGAGGAGAGGGAGAGGAAACTAAGGACTGGCATTTGACATAGGAGCTGGGCTCCAGAGAAACATTCCTTCTCTCCCAAGAGTAAATAGAGTAGACCTCATCATCAACCTTTGGAATGATGTCTGGATTTTGACGTCTTTAAAACACTGACGATTATATTGGAATATAAGACCCGTGGAACCCTAAACGCCATTTTAAAGCTGGAATTGAGATTTCGTTGAAATGTCAGGTAATTATTGCATATTGGAAAGAAAATTGCATATTGGCCCCCATTTAGAGGGAAAATTTTCCTTAAGAAGAGCAATTCCTTAATAAGAGGAATTTGGAGAAATCTCTTGTTTATTGAGACAGATGTTCGGCTCTGGATGCCTATTGTAGTTCATCTAGTGAACTAAAACTGTATAGCGGCATTAACATCTGTTTGAGTGAAGACATATGTATGTGCAATGGAAGGACCTGATTGCTATAGTTTGTTAGCGTCAGATCCCAAAACAGACAATTTTGTTTCGGGCAAATGTAAGCAAGGAATAACAAATTGTATAAAACTGTAGAGATTAGCAAAGCCAAATACACGTATGATTAATGTAGAAAGCATTGTATGGAATAGCTATTCCGAGGAATTTTATTTTCCAATTGTACTGAAGGGGGAGGGGGTCAATAAATTTTATTAAAGAAAGTTTATTTTTTATATTGCTTATCCCTTTGGAACTAACCACTCCTAATCTTTCTTGTTTGTAATCTGGGTATTCCTGGTATTTATACCTTGTGGAACACATCACAATCTCAAACTTGGAAAGACAGTCTTCTTAAGACACCAGAGGTGACGCGGTCTCAGAGACCGCATCACTATATTTTCGTGAATATCTTCTTATGAATTTAAAAGAAACAAATGACCACTTCTATATTCTTCCATTTTGGACCCTTCTAGAAGTCAGTATGTCATAATCCGCGATTGCTTAAATAGATTCTCATATAATAGGACGTGCGGTAAAATAGATTCTAAAAAGTTTTGATGTAGAAGTCATTTATTTTATTTCTTTTTAATTTTTTATTATCTAAACATATTCTTCAGTTAATTCCCAATATATTTTTTTCTTTATTAATATTTTCCTACTTAGAAACTTTTATTTTAAAAAAATATGCAAATAATGCAAGAATACTAATGCTGTTTCTGAATTTCAAGAGCAATAAACTCTTCGATAAAGTTAATTTCACATATATTTAACTTCCGTTTTAACTGTTTTTGAATATAATTCATGTAATTTTAAATATCCAGAAACGTTATTTTTTATTATTTTTCTAATAAAAAAATAGGCATGTTTTATCCTGTGAGAAATGATTGTATTATTCATTTTTATATTTGTTTTCTTTTGCATAGGAACGTATGAATGTATTTGTTCATATACGTAGGTATTTATGTATGCATGAATGAAATATCAATTTTCAACTATTTATTTTTTGGAAATAATCTTTTCCTAATTTATTATTGAAAAGTTTCTTGAGGTTTTCCATTAATCATGGGGTAATTTAAGTGACAGATAAAAAAGATTCATGAATTTCATTTATGAACATTAAAAAAAACTAGTTTCAAAATGCGGTCTCAAAGACCGCGCGCCACCATCCATGTTACAAACACCCGCGCCATCTCTGGAGTGTAAAGGCGCAAGTTGCGTTTGTGTAGGGTGGCAAATAGCTACTTTACTCGCTTACGAAACTACACCATTCTATTTTATGGATCTTCTGTTACCTTAGAATCCACGAGCATTGTTTTGGAGGGGTGATCAGAAACTGTTGATCGGTGTATTTGCAAACATGCCTTGTACGTTTATACGAAATTCAAAACTCTAGAATCCATCTTCAACACTTGTTTTAAAATTGCATTACTTTCTGAACACCTCGTTGCTTAGCTTTAATGGTTACTTCTTGCCCATGTCAAATTTTATTCATGTGACAGGTGTTGCTTCAAATTTTTATAACGAAACGTCAACAAATTTTCGTGTAAAACTTTGGGAAATTTAAAATTGGAAAAATTCAATTTTTAAAGGTTCATTCCCCTGTTACGCAATTGTACATGTATTTTAAACAGCTCGCATTCAAAATGAAGCACCATCTAAAATTTAATTTTATAAATAGAGCAGATTCCATTTTTACCCGCAGAGCAAATACAGTTTATCAGCCAAATATATTGAAAATTTTACTTCATACGTAAAACATTTGAGAGCTCCAAAGAATTAAGAGACCAAACTTTCCCTTCTATGAATTGTTTCACACACCTTCAGTCATGGATATCACAGTGTCAGGGAAGGATGCTTACATAAACCTAACTTCTCATTTTTCTAATTTGCGTCCTCCTCCGAAACTAAACGCTGCTGTCGATTCTTCAACAACATTGCTCCAGGGGTCTGTACTGGTGAATGGGAAGTTAATTAACTTTTCCATACAGGCAAAGTGTTTCTGTCATTAAAAAGGATCAAACGGAAAGAGAGCCTCAAGATGCTGTTGGATTTTGTTGGTCCTGTCTGGAGGCGATTATCGAAGGAAAAAATTCCAAAGGAGAAAACGAATACATGAAAAGACACTCCAACAAATAACAAAGTCCCCGATCCCAAATTATCAACTCCTACCCACCAATTACATTTCAGGAGACTCTTGAGGGAAAAAAAACAAAAGCAGCGCGAGAAATCTACACGTGCAAAATCCTCAAATTCCAGCCCATCACGATTGGAGAACGTCACGTGGTCCCCTTGGACAAAATTCCAGGAGAGTTCTCGGGGGACCCATTCGTCAACTAGGATTTCAGGTCGTTATAGGCGAGACCCAGATGGCGAGAAAACGAGAGAGGAAGACCCAAAACTCCGAACAGATTCCCCCCCCCACCTCCTATCCGAACGCGGCTGTTTAAATATTCATGATCCCGGGCCGGTGTACTGGTAATTTCTAATATCAACTGGAACCGTCGCCATTTTATGAGCAGAAAACGTGCGTTGCTAATAGCAACTAGAAACGAATGAGAACATTTTTCAGGACATACGTAAAGCAGATAGCATCACCACTCAGCGCGATGGGCTCCATTTCTCTTAAAGAGTGCTGGCTATCGCGTTATTTACAATAATATTGGGGTTGCTATTATTATTATCAAACCTAATTCTTAATTAAATTCAAAATACTGTATAATATTGTAAATTAATTTTAAATGATTAATGATATTAATACCAGTATAAACTCGGATTTATGTGATAAACTTATATTTATATCAATGAATTACATAGAGCTGATTTGACTACTTCAAAGTCCTGTAACCCATATTTCCTGTTATACCTCTAGAAAGATATCGACAGAATACTAGCACTGTTTCTAATACAAGGATTGGATAAAAAGTAATGGCAACACTGCTGTTACGTCAGTCATATAACCTTGGGCTGTTGTGCAGTTGGGAAGGAAGATCAGATGATCAAGTGCAGTGATTGGTAATAGTTATGACATCACTGGGCTAATACTGCACCGTGCTCTCCCACCAAGACAGGCTGTATATGCTGCCTACTATTTTCCTTTTTGGACTGGACCTCAAATCATGTCGTTTCTTGCAGCAGCACCTTCGTCCAGCTTTAAGGAGAAAGCGACGGCACTTTCTGGAAATGACCCCTAACTTCCTTCATGACAATGCGAGGAACTGCACTGCTAACGCCGTGACGGATCTAGTGCGCCGCTGGCGATGAAAAGTACTGGAACATCTATACTCACCTGATATCAATCCGTGCGAAAATCTAAAAGCCACTTAGAAGGAACCATTACAACACAAAAACTGACATTATCTACGCCTTAGGTCGATCAGGTCTGGACGCGCTGATGATGTACGACGAAAGTGGCAGAAGATGGTAAATATGGGGGCGATTATATTGAAGTAAAACTGATGTTGTTCGTTAACGCATTACTGGTGTCCATAAATTAAGAGATTTGCAGAATGGAACCCTTCCGTACATCCAATCAGCACCTAACTTGGTAAGACTGTTCTCTAGTTCTGTAAACACAATTCAATCATTAAACACAAATGTGACAGCACCCTGCGGACGGAACAAGTTATAAAGTGTATGGACACCCCTGACATAAAAACTTGTTGCAACCCCCCCCCCCCCCCCCCGCGTCTAGTTTTGTGAACAGAAATACACGCAGCACAATTTGAGGGATATCATCCCATTCCTGGACCAATGAGATTCGCAGGCCCTACAGAGTTAACGTTCCATTCGTGTTCAATGGGAGTTTAAATCGACCCATTCCTTCTAGCGGACTGTGTATTTCAGGATGGATGCGGTCGGCAAAAATGTTCCGTGGAACGCACCTTCCATAAACATCAAGGGTCAGCTTCATACTACCATACCACCATCAGAGCCACGAAAAGGCAAGCTGGATCCATTGCTTTGTAAGGGACTTTCCACTTGTACAAAACGTGTATATTGCTTCGGCACATGGGTCTGCCAGACATGGGTTAGAAACAGCCTCGGGTGTTTCACATTTTATGATGTCATGTTTTAAACGACGGCGGTCTCATTCATGATTGGTTGTCTTTGAGCCACAGTAACCCCATTTTATATAAAAACTATGGATCGTTTTCTCAATGGTTTAATACCCTGGGCATTCGAGAACCCAGTGAGCTGCGTCGTTGTTTCAATCGTGGCTCCAGCTAGACGAGAACCAACAATCGAAATCAGATAGTTCTTTTTTCCCATTTTCATTAAAGTCTAGGATTAGACTCGCTCATCTCTTTCTTAAACAAGTACACGCTTCAGTCACATAACTTCAAACTGTTTTGAAGAAGAACGGATCATAACAAATATATGTCTTAATTGAATGGCCAGTGTGAATATCAGTTTAGTTGTGAGAAGTGCTTAATGAAAAAGACAATACATATTTACTGGAAAACAATTAGACCCGGCTTCTTCAGGTTGTAATGATGAAAATAACAAAATAAAAATATGAGTAGCTTACTTGTTAAACTCAATTTTATAACTTTAAAACTACCAAGAACATCTCTAAAAGACTCGTATAATCAATATATGCATTGTGCTCTGCTCTATGACGAATAAGCCGCTATCGTCTTACCTATATTCAAATAATTATATAAAATTGGAAAAGTGGATTCTATTACACAGCCTCCTCTTTATTTTTACTATTTTTATCTGCTTTAAAAAATCTTTCAAAGGAAGAAAAAAATTATTGATCCTTAAAAAAACTCCCTTCTCCTTAAATTTCACCATTTGAAAAATTCCCTGAGACGCGGCCCTCATTTGCTGCGCGCAATTTCGATACGCAGCAGATAAAGCAATAGATTACAAAAAAAGGGGTAGTAAAGCTCTAGAAAAATATAATTAAGAATCATTTCAAAGATAGAGGGAGGAAAAAACATGGAGAACATGAAAAAACGTATGAAAAGGAGAGGGAAATGGAATCGTAAGACAGAACGCCGTAAAAAGCGAGCGCCGCCGCTGTTTATGTCTCCCTCCGTCTTCATGTCTATAGCAATCGGCCATGTTAACTCTTATCACAAAACTTCGCTCCCTAAGAGTTTGCAGTCGAGCATTAGGGCTATGAGGAGGGTGGCAGTGGTGGTTGTTGTAGGGGTTGACGAAGGAGAGGTCGCCAAAGCAGACTCTCATAAACGCAGATAGAACCTTCCCAACTGACGGGCTCGGTTATCTTGGATGGGCCAAACCTGACACTAAAAATTGCTCAGTCAGAAACGATTGACATTATCATCTTCGGTCTTCAGCGTACTACGACTACAGCAGCGCTCTCTCTCCTCGGATGGTTTTAACCAGCTCCCTAGGCATGTTAATAATAAATGACCGTCGGTAGTAATGGGGATGAACGAAACGATTTTAAAATGTCGCGCACTAATTACAATCCTGAGAAAAAATATGGCAATGACAAAAAAGCAATAAATAATTCAGCTTTGTGAAGGAACCTATTTTGGGATTCGTAGCATTAAGTCTACACCACAACGTGCAAACAAGAGAGTATGGCAGAGGTAATATGTTGCAATACCTCCTAATCCCGTGCGGCCGGTAGGCCAAATATCGATCGGCCTGCTGCTAACCGACGCAATTTCCATTAATAGGAAAGATAATCCAAATGTTTTGGACATGTTAGTCAAAGTAACCTCAATATTCTCTTTCTTCTACCTAAACGTGAAAGAGGGCATTGCAGTAACTTGAAAGAAAATGCGACACTTGCTAATATAAGGCTCATTAGAAAAGCAGATTATCGTTTACAAAATGCTCTAGATCCGTGGAGAGATAGTTCATTAAATGGAAGTTGGATCTAAACGTCAGCAAAGCAAAGTGATGTTCATTACTAAATAACACAAATGGAACCCCTCTACTCGTATGATATACAGAGTCAAGAATTACAAATATCTTGGAAAAGTGATAGATGCTAAATTGAATTGGTATAACCATGTCTCTCGTAATGATAGGAGAGAGAGGAGATCGTCAGTGCCCACAACAAGATGTTATTTTATCTTTTTATTTATACATTTCAGTCGCTTGAGTAACCTTCTTCAGTAAGAACAAGCTATCCGCACAGAAAATATATTTTTCGGTTGTCTATGTCTTGTCAGGCTGAAAGATGCCTGGTGGTTAAAATATACAAGCTTATTAAAATATGAGGGGCGTTCAAATTTGACCTGGACTTTATTTTTTGTAAATTTCATTGTTGTAAAAATCAAAACTTTCTTTGTCGGGATGCCAACTACCGCCTGTCATGCAAATGCAGCACCACTCATCCGGTTACCGTGACAAGCGATTCTTTATTTAAACAAAATGGCGGACAGCGATGTGTCGACCAAAGTGGAACAACGAATAATCATCAAGTTTCTCCACAACGAGAATGTGAAAACATCTGAAATTCATCAGAGACTTCAAAGACAGTGCACAGTCATGTTTGCTCAAAAATGTCTTTTCTCGGTGCCTAAAGTTTGAAGGAGGGCGAGAATCCACCGGCAATGAACCGCATAAGGCAAGGCCAGCAACTATTGTCAATGATGGCGTCATCGCACAAACAAATGAGCTGATACACACAGCCAAGACTATGAAAACACTGACGGAACTCAAATGGGACATCTTACAACAGTCTCCATACTGCCCGGATCTCTTCCCTTGCGACTATCTCCTTTTTGGATCATTGAAAGAGTTCTTGGGAGGAACGCAGGTTCGGCTCCAATGAGGAAATGAAAAAGGCTGTCCTGACGTAGTTTCGACATCAGCCTGAAAATTTCTGCAGAACCGGTATCCAAATGCTCCAAGAACGCTGGAAAAAATGTGTAGAGAAATAATTGGTGTGTGTGTGTTTTTATAGTCTCCTGGTTTTATAAAAAATTAAGTCCTGTTCCAATTTGAACGCCCCTCGTAACTTTGTACTGTATATTCATTTATGACTGCCTATCCTATCGTAGGGCCATTCACTCTAAAGGATATTAGGAACTCCGTCAAATATCGCGCTCAACTATGCTTTGGGTTGGTGGAAGACATTTTTGAGCAAATTCTTCTTTATTTTATGCTTAGTCTCTGTATTTTCAATTTTGCTACTTACATGTGAAAACTCACTCTTTGCATATTCGAGTGATCTATTCATCCGATTATTGTGTTTCTGTGGTCATAATGAACTTCGAAAGATTCTGAATATTAGTCCCAATTTGTTACAGTTATGAGATAAATTTTGTATATGATCTTATATGCATAATGGGATTATCGGAAGATCACCGACAGATAGCCCACCCACGACTTCCAATTTGTTGGCTACAATGGATTTGGGATGTCGCCATCTTCTTGGGAACCGTAATTTGAACATTGGCAAGAACATGGGGAAGGGAAATAATAAATAACACTGGGCAACAAAATTTCAAAGAATTCATGCGTCCGAGATGAAAATATTTATTTCTTAATGAATTCAATGTCCTGAACACAAATATGACTAAGAAAAGGCTGGATTAGCTACGGTTTCTTAGTAATGTGCACTTGAATGCTGGTCCATCGTTATCCAAGGCCGAACTTGATGTGTAAAGGAGGAACGGTGATTTTTTTTGTGGTTCTGCCTATGGTGGTTGCTATACATTCGTATCCCCAAGCTTAAAAGATCTTCTCGGAGGCCAGTCTTTCTTGATGTAGTGCAAATCGATTGCTCTGCTGTCCTGTAGACAAAGAAAACAGCAGTACTTTGTATATCCCTGCTGCAAACGCATCCTCACATATCTGCCAGCTATACTTACTGTACTTAATCCTCTCCAATATTACTTGAAAACATGGAAAGAAAAATTATGCGAACCAGGAACTTATCATATGCTCTTTACCAATTGGGCTATCGCAGACACATATACAGCCAAGCTCTCACTATGTGTCTACAGACTCTCCAATAGCACCTATACAACGGACAATACGTCAATATCTCTGCAGCGAGAGCCAATCAACTTTTTTCAATGTGATATTCGTGTTCAGCACATTAAATTCATTCAGATTGGGTACTTTCTCCTAAGAAGCAATTTCATTGTTGCCCAGTGTAAGCAATTCTACTGAAATATTTTAAATGCGTTGCGATATAATATACTGTGCCTGGTTTTTGTGAACATAGCGTCCGTGACACTATAAAGTGCGATCGAGATGACACCCATAAGTGTCCAGGACAATCTAAAAGCGTAGGATAGAATGCTCTTTTGAAATGCTTCTCTTCAAATCGACACATGTGCTTACGTTCCCATGATTACCCATGGAAGTGAACCATGCAAATCTTGTGACCCTTCCTACTATTTTCGTTTCCGTACTATAAATATGTAGTTTCCTATCTAGGGCGGGTTAAGTAGAGAAAGTTTAATTTTATCCATCCTGTATATATTATAACCACAAACAACATCGTGAGCCACTGAAAGCGGCATCTAATATATTGTGCCAGTGAACAGTAAAAAATGCAGGAATTTGAAACAAAGTCTGTATTAAAAAAAAAAAGTAAACTTTATACGAACTTTTATTTTACCTAATTTATTTTGTATGAGTAAATACTGAATTTAAATTAATAAAAAAGCGTTTATAAATAATATGTAATAATGTTAAAAATGTTAAAAGGCAAGATGAAAATCGGTAGTAGCTCATGGAATTTTAAAAAGCATTCCCTGTTTCTACGGATTCGCTTATTTTATTATTCACTATTCAAATTTAAAAACTGTTCAATGAAGTTTGTCTTCGTTTCTGAAAAAAAAATTATACATTTCCCCTACTTAAATATTTACTTAATACATGCAAGAGTTTCACTAGAGATCTCTGAACAAAAATCCAAATACGCAAAACAAGGAATAATAAATTCAAGCTACCTATCCCTTCGCATGACTTAAATTCAAATACGATTTTCAAAAAATGCATTTAGTTGGAAAAACGTGGAATTAAAAAAAAACAAAAAAACAAAACAAACAAATTCGCTTTCACAAAGCTCGTGTTTGTGCGCGCAAAAAACCAACTGAAAATTCCCTTGATTTACTTCAACCCCAGATGGCGATGCGCTGTCATTTCCACACCTAACAAAAGGGTTGGGGAATTTATGTGAGAAATTAACAAATGGAGAAAAAAGACGATGGAGAGGGAAAACAATTATCACGAAAGTCCTTGAATTCACTGAGAAAACAAGTGGAAGGTTTCAAGACGAAGAAGAAGCCCGAGTAGGTGGGCGTTCGAGTGCCATTATGCTCCAGGAAGGGATTTCCTTAGTCCCTACGACTTCCTCATGGGACCTCAAACAAAGGTCCTTAACATTACTAGGAGGGCATGAATAAGAATATAGAAGGGCTCCTCAAGCAGCATTTTCTAATGTGGGAAATTAAATTGCACGCTTTTAAGTGCTTTTCTATAGAATTTTTCTTTTCACTTTTTATGATCCCAGTTGATTTGGAATTGAAGTCCGCATTGAATTCTTTTTTCAGGATGCTTCAAATACGGGATTGCTTCCGACATCTAAAGACATTCTTCACGGGATTGTCATTCAGAGTAAATGATGGAAGTCATTTTCGTAGTCGCTAAACTACTATTATTTTATTTATTTATTTATTTTATTTATATATTTTAATCCAATACGTCCATCCAGGGCTTGTATGGCCAGAGGCCGACGAGTTGGGTCCCTGGATGAACCTGGATTAACGACTGCTGTATGATGGTCACAGCAGCCGGGGGGGGGGGTGAAGATCGTGAGCCACGGATGGTCGCCCATCCAGCGACTAGCCGTGCCTGATGTTGCTTAACTTCACAGAACTTGTGTTTCAGTGAAGGCCCACCAGGCCACGGCCTCCCCCATTAAACTAACGGAATGAACGGTAGCGAAGAAGCCGTCACACTCAGAATAAAAATGCAGCAATGCGGGCTGGACTTGTTCGGCAACAGTGTTTAGATAGTCCGTAGAAAGCACTTAACCTTCATGAATATCAGAGGACTGGTTCCGTCACTACCAAACCTTGAATTGTCTCGACAACATATGCTGGATCCATTGCTTCGTGTGGCTTTCGCCAAATCTTTACCTAACGTCGCTGGAACCAGTTGTATCCTGATTCATCAGACTACATATCGTATATACTCGTGTACAAATCGATTCATGTATAAGTCGACCCACAATTTTTGACCTTAAGTGGAAAAACAGCATGACTCGAGTTTAAGTCGAGGCAAAAAGAGGAAATTTTATAAACACTTGAGAGAAAGAAAATGTTTTATATAGCACAGCTATTACAACCACTCGACTATATTTTTACAACTATTAGTGAACACATTACAAAATGCTTGACCTTAAAAATGATAAAAATATTCGAAAACCGATCTAAATTAAAACAAGAAGAGAAGTAAAGAGTACAAAAGAGTAGAGGGGGGAATGTGTAGCTTTCTGTGCTGTGTGGTGACAGATTACTGAATTCATGCATCAACAGTCGAACAGTGTAGTGTATCGGTATTGGTGTGGAACTTGAACCACAGCTTCCATAATCTCACCCTTCATAAACATATTCAGAAGGAAATGCACTGAACTAGCAAAGAAATCTAATGTGCCCACAAAAGTCATCCGCTGTAGAAAGAAGAAAATTACCTCCTCGATTGAAGGGAAATTTGATTGTCGATTGTCTAAGCCAGGAGTATATCACTTAATAAAGCTACACAAACGAAAAACCTATGAAAACCAGTAATTTGAGATGATGATATCATCAGTATCATCAAAAATGACATCAAGGATATGTCTTGGATTAAGGTGTCTTTTTCTATGTAGGGAATGTTTTAGATGTCATAGACTAGATCATTACTATGATTTACCATAATAGGCATGCAGAGATTTCAGGCCTTAAGAGCTTCTTTGTACTTGGTAATATGGTGACTCAAGATAACTTAGTAAATGAAACGCGCTTGCAGCGAAAACTCCGCTTATAAGAGCTCTTCGCTTTTAAGAACTTTCATCAACTCTGACTCGTGCATAAGTCGAAAATGGTTTTAGGGGTCATTTTTGGGGGAAAAAACCTCGACTGATACACGAGTATATACGGTGGCCTTCTTCTAGCTATCGCGTGGCCAGACACGACGTTCCATACACCACCGTAGGCAAACTTTCCTTTGCAGAAGAAATCAGGGATTTTTGTATAGTCATGCAACTGCCGATTTGAGACATGACTCTGTCAGATATGGGTCTGGATTAAAATCAATTATTTCACAGTGGATGTCCTGTTTTAAACGACGATGGTCTTTGAGCCACCGTTACCCCCTTTTAAACAAATACTGTGGATCATTTATCCAAGCTGAATAATCTAGCTATTTCAATCGTTGCTCCAAGTTAGACGAGCACCAGCAATGAGTCCCTTAAGTACCCGCATTAATCACATGGCCTCAAACTATTTTGCATAAAAACGGATTAAAATTAAATTACACATGTTTCTAATTAATTGGCCAGTTTGTGTGGAACTAATAAAAATTCCTAATAATAAATAATAAAATTCTTCAGTTCACTCTTTTCAAATAAAAAAAAATCAACAACCCCCTCCAAAAAGTAAGGCGTTGATTTAAAATAACGATATTATTAGTGGGATGATTTAGAATGGTCGCGTGCGTGGGCGTCGAAAGCTTTGGTTAAACATTTCAGAAAAATAAATGACTAGGCGAAATAAAACTTGATAACTCCGTTTCCTTTTATTATCCTTCCCCACTCGAGCCGCGCACTTCTTCCCTTCTGCTTATGTATTTATGGCTCTTCTTTTCTTAATGACCATGGGGTTTATTTGTCTTTATTTTCTCCCAGCCTCAGCACCAAGAGAAGAAGGGGTTGGGCTGGAAATACATGGCTCCCCAAGGAACTCCAAAGCACCGGCTCTGCTTACTCATCGTCGGCCACCAGACGGTGCCATGGCGCCATCCGACATCGAGACCGATAAAAAAACGAGAGAAAAGCCAACAATGTGTCCCTCACTTGTTATTTCTTTTCAACGCATTGACAAATGAAAGAATTCGTAATCGTATATCGAAAACATCCTCCGTGAGTGGCAATAACAGGACTTTGCGGGTCATTCATTTGGAATTGAATTATAAATTAACGACTGCTTCACTATATCGAGACCATGCTCATAACGAAATGGGAATTTTTTTAAAATATCCTGTATTCTCACATTTAATACACCTTATTCGACTTTAAGGTTATTCTAATGTAATACATCTTATTCGCCCAACCTCTACGCCTATTGCCACTTTCAATGATACTGCAGAATTTGATACCATTGACTACCACTAAGCCTCCTAATAGCAGACATACATTGGAATGATATCATTTGAAACCGGGACCCCTACATTGTGTTCAGAGTCCAATAAAACCGCCCACATAAGTTATGGAACTGTTGTTTGTCCTACTTACGAGCCAGGATTGGGCCTATCCCAAATCAACACAATTCAAATCTTCTCTTTGTGTTGAATTTCATCAATTTATTTGATGGTTTAAGGGTAAGGAAGATTCCCGATTTGCAAGTCGAGGGCTTGCTCTGCTGATTGGGACACATTGTAACAGCTTGGCGGTTCACCGTCTGCGATAGCTCAATTGGTAAGAGCAGTACCAGCAAAAGGCATAGTTTCTGGTTCGAGTCCAGATTGCGGAATTCTTCCTTCCCTTTTCTATTTGTAATTAGGGAATACAATGTCATCTTGAAGGTGGGAAAGAATTTGACCGACTTTTACTGAAGTATCTTGACCAGAAAGGTTCGTTAAAGCAAGAGCTTGACGGTTACCGTGCTCCAGGATTTAACAGTCGAGATGCGGGTGAATACTACCCATAAGCCAAAGAATAACCACTGTCATGTCTTGAGCGTGTATCTCCGAAACTAATGGAAGTACACGCGTATAAGTTTACCGATTACGCGGCTATGTGGTTCACATAACCCAATCAACTTTTCTGTAAATAACTGCAATAGAAGTAGAGATATTCGTTCGAAGACTTGATGGCCATTGCAAAGTTTACTGGAACGCCTGACCTTATCTGGACATTCATTAAAAGCCTTTTTGTCCATCAGCAGGATAATGCACCTTGTCACAAAGCCCAGGCTGGTTTGAAGGTACAAGTACTAATGGACCATTTCAAAATTCCCCTTCAACCCAATACAATTCAAAATTCCCTTCTATGTTACCCTGCTTTCAGACATTGGTGGAGAATATGTGAAGATGTCTGTGGCTATCATTATAGCAAAGTCTTACCCAGCATAGCCCTTAACATCATTATTGAGGTACTCGACCCCATCCACGGATGAGGCGGGTGAAGTAGAAGCCACAATATTAGATTACTCTATCGTTAAATATTAAACCGCATGCTCGAAGTAAAACCTAATCACCACCATAGGTGTCCTGTTTCAAGTGATCATTCAATATGTATTCAATCGTAATTATCTGAGTGCTTAGAAGTAGCTTAACAGTTCAAGCACAACTGAATGGTTAAGAATACTTGTATCGCAACACTGTAATTGCATGCGATAAAGAAATTAACGAATCAGCAATAGTTCAATTCCTACCATTTGAAATTCAATTGAACATCAAAAGTTAAATATTAACGCGCGCTTTGAGGAGCATTATCGACGTCAACAGGACGACTCCTCCCAGGAATGTAGAGCCTTCCTTCCTCTAGCCGAACATCACTCGACAGCGCATCTAAGAGAGAGGGAAACGAACCCGGGGGTGGCCACTTGTCCTTCGATGGTCACGTACAAGAATCTTCTCCTTAGCCGCCAAGCCCGACACAATGGGTTTGGCGCGTGAGCAGCACTTGGCTGTCAGCTGCACGACTGACCCCCATGGAAAAGAGGAGAGGGAAAAGGGGACCAGAGTCGAGATGGTCATCGGGGAGCCGGAATGCAGTCGAGAAATTGCATCACAAGTCGAGTGAAGAGATGTTTAGTCAGTAAATAGCGCTGGAGAGAAGGTTGTACAAGAGGTGCTTCAAACGCCCCCTGTTTTGTCGCCCAGTGTCGTCGACCTTGGCGATCAACACTGGTAGGGGGACAAGACGACGATCTGCTTTCATCTTATTGAACTGGAGAGATCAGCGTTTTAAAAGAGAGCCAAGAAAAAAAATTTGCACCAAAAATTCAAGGAGGCGGGAAAGCGGAGCCTCCCCCCCCCCCGCCTCTGGCATAAAACTGACAAACAAATTCTCCCTTAAGCTTCCAAATGGGGTTCTGGGAGTGACATGTGCTGAACTCATACAATGTAAAGAAACCATAAAAGATCGTAGCCACTGATTTTAATCGTTCCCTTCAAAAGCAATTTATAATTTTATACTTCTGTTTTGATGCTCACCCTCCTTCCACTACCCTCCCCTTAAAGAACGTCTCTTAAGAGCGTTTTATGGATTGCGTAAGATCCTTCTACCATATTATTTCAGGAACCTTCTTCAGTCAAAGCCATCCATTTGATATTCATTATCTATCTATCTAATGAGCAATTTGGATCCACAACGCTATACAATGGAAAGAGGGTGACTAAAAAGCCCCATGATGATAGCCTATTTTTGGAAAAATAAACTTTCGGGCGTGCTAGCTATCATGTGATTCAGTTTTACCACCCTCTTCAGCACTTTATCTCTCAGCCATAGGCCCTATACGAATAGATTTTCCGTAACAGCAATATCCAATCACTTAGTCACGTTCAAAATCTTCAGCATATTGCTCCTATGTTACTATTGTCGCTTTCCAATGAGCCTTACATGAAATAAGGCTCAGAGCCGGTAGAAAGAGGAGGAAAACGTGAAATCACTCAGTAATCTTTGTTATCAGAGTGATGACCCCTTAGTACAGAGATGTTCGCCTTCTTTGCTGGGATCCGGAAAACAGAATTTCCTCATCCCAAAGTCATTTTTCTCAAACTTAGTGGATCTACTAAGCATTTTTCTCATAGCGGTTGTACCTAGCTTAATCTAACTCAGTGGTTCCCTACATGGGGGTCGCGAAACATTTTCTAGGGGTCGCCGAGGTTATTTTTATTTGCATTTATTTTTATAGCATATTTCGAATCTTTAAAACGTACCAAAACCACCCTTTAAAATTCTTTTTTTAATTCAAATATGAGGCGGGGGGGGGTCACGAATTAATTAACTTTTAGAAAAGAGGGGTGCGATTCAAAAAGGATTGGGAACAACTGACCTAACCATTCCTTTGCTTCCGATGTGTGATTAGGCATCTAGCTAGCAAGCAAGTGGGAATCCTCAGTTTCTTCATTCGCATCGTGCGTGCTAGTCTTATTGAGCCTTACGATATACAGGGTGTATCTAATAAACCCCTGTCACAAACTTCTGTTGGTGATTCCCCACTGCGAGATGAAAACAAAAGTTCATATAAGCATGGTTCGGATAACGAACCGTTTATGAGATTTCCGCAGTTAAAAGAAGTGAAGTTTCAGTAGCTGGTTTTGTACTCTGTGGATGGCAGATGACACGCGGAGAAGCTACAACAAATGTTCAAAATGACGACAGTGCGACGCAAGACTTCGACTGGCGTATCCGTTCGAGGGTCCCTGGGCTGTCTCTTGTGGCGCTGAAAGAATTGTCAATATGGTTCCAAAGCTCATCAACTTGGACACTTGTGGCATACACCTAGTCTTTCATGTGACCTCATACGCAAAAGACAAGAGAGTTTAGATCCGGGGATCGTGGTGGCCATGCGACAGGACCTTGTCTCCCTATCCATCGTCCTGCCATACCATCTGCTATCCACAGAGTAGAAAAACCAGCAGCTGAAACTTCAATTTTAACTGCGGAAATCTCGTAAACGCTTCCTTATCCAATCCATGTTTATATGGACTTTTGTTGTGGGGAATCACCACCAGAAGTTTGTGACAGGGGTTTAGATACACTCTGTATTTCTAAGAAATGGAAGAGGGAAAACTAAGACATGAGTCGATACAGCCTTGGCTAAAATCGTTTGTCAATTGTTACATATTGGATGTCTTGTTTCTTCGTACAAGGTCTCGCCCGCCTATACAAGAATACTCTGGATGTCGAGAATCGAGTGAGTTGTTTAATTGTTTCAATCATAGATTCAGCTGGAGAGCACCAACAATGAATCCTTTTCGAGTCATTTAGTCCTCCTTTTTTCCCCATTCTAACTTCTTCTATGGTACATGATCTCAAACAAGTTTGCATAAATACGGATTAAAACACATTTACTCAGGTTTCTAATTCATATAGAATAAATGCTCTTCCAACAAATAATTTGTTCAATAACGGATTTTGGATACTAAAATTTCTTCTACATAACACAATTCCTAGTATATAAGCCTAACAGCGCGTTTAAGCCTGATTACATTAGCATAATGAAATTCGCGTATTTGAACTTGTTCTCTTTAAACTGAACTTCAACCTATCAATTATTCAATATAATATTTGAACGAAAGCAGCGTGCATTTTTAAAGGGTACTTATTTTCGTTCCATATCTCCTTAAAAATTACAGTCTTCAAAACATCTTTAAAATTCTGGAAGATTCCGTTCAAAATTTTTAAAAATAGTTTTCATTCGAAAGAAGGATTGTATTCAGTGGTAACGGCTCTAGAACTTGGAGTGATGAAAACGAAAAATTTTATTTTTCATAAGATTCCCTAACGTTTATAGATCTTTAAAAAAATTAAATAAAACTTTACGAGACAACTTTTAAGACCGTACATGAATAATTTATAGGGCTATGAATATCTTAGGAATGTTTAAGAAGGAAATCTTTTCTCGAATAAATTTATTTCAATAAAAAAGCTGAAGTCTTCATTATACAAAAAATACGTTTTTAGAACAATATGCAGCTGTAAAAAATATTTTTCCAAACAAGCTTGCGGGGCCAAACATGTAGAGCTAATGCCAAACGAAAGGAAAGGTTGTTTTTTTTTAAATATTTTGGTTACGTGCATACATGCATTTCCGTACTAGATACATGGTGAATAAAAAGTAGAGGACAAACGTCCGGAGGTGATTCCTGACAGGAAAAGAAACAAAAAAGTTCATATCAGCATACGTATGGAAATGGAAGGCGAGTCTGCAATAAAGCATTTAGTACCGGTATATGACATTACACATTATATGACATTAATTTCAGCCATGTTATAGAAGATGTTCAAAGTGGCCGCCATGGGATGCAATGCAAACGTCCACACGTAGCATCATGGATTGCTTCATTCTTTCAGCCTAGTTGATTGGTGCTGTCTATCAGGGTAAGTAGCTCGGTAAATCCGTTGTCATGTGCTTGACCATAGACGAAAACCATCTCGGCTTATTCTTGGAAGGAATAACGGACATTGTCCTTCAACGTCGCTCAAATCCCACAGTCTGCAAATACAGGAAACCACACTGACAAGGGGATTGCACGGATATATCATCACGGATTTGGTTGAAATTTTAGGAGGTCAATCTACAACATTAATATACCTTCTGTGTAAAAGGGTTTGAATCAATGGCCTTTCGTTTCGGAGAAAAACAAAAATTTTTACGTTTACTATTGTAGTGCCAGATAAGCCAAGTGGGAAGAAAGGTATTCAACTTAACAGCGCTGGCGCAGTGGCTAACGTCAGGCCTCTGTGATTTCCTGGCCCGGGTTCGATTCCCGTCATTTTTTTTTAATTATTATTCTTTTTTTGTGTTTTTCGCCATTGTTTGCACTTTGCATAGTAACATTCCATACATAAGCAACGATTGCGCATAGACCGTCGATAGTGCGAATAGATCTTTATCGTTTCTTTTCAGTTTTACACGCCATATTAACATCCGTTTTCGATTACTATGGAAACGGATTTGGGGGAGGAGAGGAGTGGAGAACGGATCCGTCATCGCACCGTCATCACCGCCAATCACTGATCGGCAATGACCGTCCGTGAAAATATTGTACAACGAATTTTGCATATTTTTTCAGCTTTGACGTTGCTTATGTATATGAATGTTATATGCAAAGTGCAACCAAATAATAGTGGCGAAAAACTTAAAAAAAAAGAAAAAAAATGAAGTTCAAATCCATTTACACCGAAGGTATATAAATATTGTAGATTGACCTAAAATTTCAACCAAATCCGTAATGACATGTTCATGGGTTCCCTTGTGAGTGTTGTCGTTCATCAGTCTCCCATCCAGCTGGGCAAATATGCATTTCCGAACATATGTTGATAGGGACTTTTTTGTTCTCTTTTCTGTCAGGAATCACCATAACCATATTTAATAACTTTTGAACGTACTCAATAACATAATCATGTACAGTTTTTATTATAAATGTGTTAAAAAATTTGATCTGATATATTCGTTTATTACAGAAACTGCTCATAGGAGGAAAAAAATGAGCCTGTTTACCATAGAGAAACCACACTGTTTAGTACGCTGCTCTTCATTTTCACTAATTACCTAGGCTCCAAAAAAGGGTTCCCAACCACGCAATAACCTTTTGATCTGATAATTAACTTATGGTTAATGGTCCTCTTATGGTGAGTTTGAGAAAACAAGCTGTGATGCCGGTGTGATAGTCTGTGTATGTTTTCTGAAAGGCAGTCTTACTCGATTTGATTATTTATCCATCACGACATCCACAACACATGTTGCCGTCTTTCCTGGTGCGGATGGGATTTTCCAACAAGAAAATATCATACAACCAGAATAATTCGGGAATTGTTAGAGGAGCACGTGCAATGCCTCTAAGTAGTTCCTTTGGCCTCTAATCCATTCTAGGATCTTTGGAATCATCTCGTCCATATACGCTCCATGGATCCTTCACCACGTACCCTTCAGCAGCTATCGGTTGTATTACAACCTACATGGCTCTAGGTACTAATGGACACCTTCCAGAATCGTATTGTACTACACACGATGGTAATTCTGATGCTAATTCTGAATGATTATCAAAATTATATTGCTGGACTTATCATAATATTCAGTGAACAGTTTCTACAATAAACAAATATGTCAGATAAAAACTTTTGGAGTAGCAGATAGATAGATAGATAGATAGATAGATAGATAGATAGATAGATAGTAATAACCTTCGTCCTCAGTCGCCCCTCTTCTATGGAGACATCGCGTTATTATTAAAAAATATTTTATTATTATCAATATTATAAAAATCTCTTCCATTCGAAACCCCCTTTCAATCTCACTGTAGCTTTATATATTATTATTACTTTTTCCTTACTCTCCTGTCACTGTCCCATCTCACCCACAGCGAGAAGTGAGTGACTCTCATCCCTTCCTTCGTCTCTGCTCACTGATGCGATGGGAGGAAGAGGCGCGGACGTCTAGATTGCTCCACCTCTCGTCGCCTCTCGATTCACACGTGATTGCACGTGATTTACTATTAATCGAAAGGTCCGTGAAGCGTAAACAGCGCCGCCTATTGTGGCGGACATGAAACCTCGTACGAGAGAGAGAGAGAGAGAGAGAGAGAGAGAGAGAGAGGAAAAGGCAATCGGCGCCAGGACTCACCCCTGCTTCGTGCTCCCGTTCCCTGCGAGGAATGAATGAACGAACACAATATTGCTTGCAAACAGAAGGGTGAGGGACTGGGGGTATTATTTTTTGAAATAAAAAATTTTTTGCCAGGGCAAAGCCAAAAACTTAAAATGTTTACGAAAGGAGAGAGAAATTGCGCTACTGGAAGGATCAGCGAATATGGGGAAAAAATTGGTGGAAAGCAAAACAAAAGATGGAGGAGCAAATGTGAGGTAATGCTTCTCGCTAAGAGAAATCGGGTGAAAGGGAACGTTTTTTAAAGCTGGAATATTAATCACGTGCTTATCTCACAACAGGCGAGTAAGGCAAATCACCCGGGGCGAAAGCTCACGTTTTCAAACAAATCTTAAGCTGAGAAGTTTCATGGGAAGAAATATGGCAGTGGTTGGTGTTGCGGTTAAGTAAATCCTCTGACAAAATCTTAAACTTCCGCTATTATAAATGGTTCTACTAATCAACCCCAACCAAAAGCGATCTATGTTTATGAATTCAGATCCCACGCTATAAACTTTATACAATGAATTAGGAACATATGCAAAATAGTTTAAGGTCATGTGATTCAAGTGTGCACGTATTGAACAAGGATCTGAGTGAGTCTAATCATAATACTTGACGAGCATGAAGAAAAAGAAGGACCTAACTGACTTCAAAAAGACATGTTTCGTGCTCGTCGAGTTGGAGCAGCTGAATGGATTCTCGAATATCCAGAAGCTTCTCGGATTGCATCCAGGTTTCCTTGTTCCGTGAACTGGGCATCCAGGTTTCCTTTAGGACCACCCACAATAGCCAGAAACTCTTCAATCCGATCAAATACTGACACGGAACTATACAAATGCTCCGGGTTCTACAAACTCAAGTGCCCAGATTGTGGGGGCCATTATACTGGATCCACAACTCGCTCATTCTACGAGCATTTCCGCGAGCACCGACGATCCTGGATTAACAACGACGGAAAATCCGCCTTTGCCCATCATTTAGTTAGGTATAAACACGCTTACTCGACATCGACAATTGTATGGATAGCCTATGGAAAGGAAAAGTGAAGAAGATTCTGATCCATGAAGAGATAGAAATCAAGACGTTTCTCTAAGCGACCGTCCCAAAATATTGAACAACCTGATATCTTCTGAGAGAGGTGATGTCGTTAATTTCCTAAGCGAATTCGACAATCGTCCTCGAATAGGTTCGAAAATTCCGGGATCATCCACCAATCAATGATGGGATACCTTTCTCATATGATTGATGAACAAAATATCACTGATAGCTAAATATTTCGATATCTTGTTAATTTTCCTTTTGTAGATGCAATGCCGAAACGCGTCAAACTAAAAAAATAAGTTTTACCATATCACTTTTGGTTCCTTTATTTCAGCATCAATCACTGAGATACAACTCAACCAAGAAAATTAATTTTAACCAAGATTTTTCTCGATCCATATCTGACAAAATCTTACACGGGGAATTGAAACGCATCCAAATCGGTAGCCGCATGCCTATACGAAAACGACTGATTTCTCCTGCAAAGAATAGGAACTCGTCTACAGTGGTGTTAGGAACGTCGTGATTAGATATGCAAAGATTGGAAGAAGTATTGTGGTCTGCCGAATCATGTTGTTGTGTACCGATGGTAAGCAGAAGTTCTGGCGTGAGTCACTAGTAATGGAACAAGTTTTCTGATATTCGTAAAGATCGTGTGCGTTCCATGGCCTACTTGTATGTTGTTGCCGACCATGTCTATTTTTATCATGCATGTGACAGCTTCTTCATTAACGATAATGCTAACTCTCATCGCGCAAGATTGCTTCAGCAGTGGTTAGCAAGCACAAATATGACTTCCGTCATAGAACCTGGCCGCCCCATAGAGAAAGTTTGGAACATGCTGGAACGGCATTTCCGACAGCAAGATCCTCTTCCAAGAATCTGCTTAGAACATAGAGAATGTCTGGTGAATATCCATTGACCTACAAGTTCTTCAACACCGCATACATGATATAATTCAGGCCAAAGGGGGTACAATATTAAACACGTATTTCTAATTCAATATTTGCCCATTGTGTGTAGTGACCTTGCTACCTACCCAAGACTCATAACCACCGAATACAAAGACAGCGACTTCATTCCATTACTACTCATTATGAGGACGGTCAATGCATATTCATACCTTACGATTAAGTGTATTCAAAAGAGAGAAGACCAAATTTTTGATTTTTTCTAAAAAATTTATTCATTTAAAAAAATGGGGAGGAAACAGAATTGCAATGAGGGTTCTTTTTAATGAAAAAGAGAGACTACCGAGGGAAAAAATGAAATTTAAAAAATGGTAAAAGTGAAAATTAAAAAAAAAATTAAAAATTATTCGCGAATTTCTTGTGGAATTTAATTATGTGCCAAGACAGACGCCTCGGAAAAAATTAGGAAGAAACTGAATAAGTATTAAGGAATTTTTTAGAAATTTTTTGAAGGTGAAGTTTTTCAAACTCGAGGAGATGAAAGAAGACCGGAGTCGAATAATTTCCTATCAAACTTGAGTGAAATGTTTGGAGATCAAAAAAGGTAATAAAAATTCAAAGTATGATGATGAAAGAAATCATCTTTTGCAAAAATAAAGTGTCTATCAACACAGAAACTGAAAAAAATTTTTTTACAAAACTCTTTTGTGAATTCCAAAAAGTTTCCAGACATCTTTACTTATACGCTATAATCATGGTTTTAGAAAAATGACTATGCTATTGAACGTCCCTGAATGTCCCTTTGCTTTTATTATGGCCTCTGTTCTTTGAGTAAGACTTTCAATTAATCCCGCGATTTATATCGTGTTTCTGTGCAAGCCAGTCGATATTTTCAAATCCGGACTCCTCAAACAATCCCTACACACTCCTTATTTTCTGACAAGGAGCATTGTTATATTAGAACAGGTATGGTCCAATTCCGAGCTATTACCACAATACTTATAGAAGCAGAATTGTCCAAAATGTCAATATAAAAATATTAAAATTAAAACCAATTTTAGGTGGCTGAGTGTTAAGACTACCTCCAAATGTCCTAAAGACTGCTAAGTAGTCAAAGCGGAAGCACAATGAAAGGACAATCGAGGCCCAGTTGGCAGAGGCGACGAAATAGATAGTAGTGGTCCCTGCTTCAAATCCAGGTTGCGAAATTTTTCTTTTGGTTTCCATCTTAACGTATTTACTTTATGTTGAATCGTTATCTCCAGTATTTACCCATTACTTTATTATGTCAAGGTAAGTTGCAGATGGCATATTACGTGCGACGGAAACAAGTTGGTTCAATCAATATCGTAAAAATTAGCCTTATACCATGACACCGTCTCCTCCGAGATATAATCAGGGATGAAATGTTCTTCGAGCATCCGCTAACACAAACTCGACCATCTGATTGCCAGTGTACAGAGATTCGTCTCTCCATAGTACAAATTCCCATTATTTCGTGGTTCAGTTTTGTTGTACACTATTCTAAATATCGCTTCGCATCGATTCTGGGGCTTATGACGAGCAGCGACAACACCATGGAAGCATGAAGTTCACAGTTCCCATTGACGAATGATGATTGCACTTGGCGGTACTTGAAATGGCGTTTCAGCGATTGTTTCGGCTGAAGACTTCGATGGCATCGTGTTTCTCATTCTAATACACGACGATCTGTCATTTTTCTTTAGCTATTACTTAGCGCGCAATCATGGGCGACTATCTCAGGTTCTGTTACCACAATTATTGAAAGAATTACGGGGACTACATTCCTTTAATCGGTCCAATTTATACGCAACTACTTTGGAGGTAGTATCTCAGTTACTCTCAAGTGTCCCTCCGTGGGTAGCACTTTAATGTGGCGGAGGCGCTTCAGTGATGCTAAGAACTATGCTGGATAGAGACTCATTGACATTACTCCTTAAGATTTTTGAAAATTTTGATTTATAGCGTAAAATCAATGAAGCGATAACAATTCTGAATTTTGAGCGATATATCTACATTGAATTCTTCTTATTTAAAAAGTAAGAGATCAATGTAGATATGAAATCCCTTCGGCTTGTATATAAACTAGCAACTGTCGTTATATATCCATACTTATTAACAAACCATGAAATCAATCTGAAAACTAGAGTTCACTTATAAATAGAGAGCTCTCGTTAATGCAATTTAAACGCGTTAGTAGTACCGAGCTCTTGACTTTATTAAAAAGTCGCAGGATAAACATTTCCGCGATTGATTGGGAAAATTTCATTCGAGCATTAAACAAGTTTGTATTTAATTTCACTAAAATTGATTTCTGATATACTATAGTAAGAAATTAGGGATAAAAAATTAAGTTCTTAGGGGGAAAGGGGAAATTTCGCTTTTGTAAGCCCTATTGGTAATGCAATTTTCCTCATTGAAGAGATACATGTATACAGCCTTAACCAGATCAAGCCATACTTCTGACGCTGAGCTTTGCGAACTTAGTTTTTATTATTTCCAACTACTGACAAAAAGAAAAAGTACAGTGAGTTCTTTCGGTAATAAGAGCGACGACAGTGGGATTCAAATTCCTCCGAGTGTTATATCTACAGTTTCAATCCTTTGTCATTGTACAATTATAATTTTCAAAACATCTCTTAGTGAACTTTTTCATTAGTTACTAATATTATAAAATTATTCCACATATCTACTATCTTTACTCATTCATAACAAACACACATCCATGCCCACAGCAGGATTCGAACTCGCGACCCGGCAGATTCGAGAACTGGAAAACCTACGCCCCTTCGCTTTCAGTTCTCAGAAAAATTAGAGGTGAAATGATATAGTTTGGTTGATTTAAATTTTGGGCGTCAGCTACCTTGCGCCCGACACAAGATTACCTTTCCACAGTTTTTATTCCAAAAAATATATCAAGGAAGAACTAAAAAGTTGAATTTAAAAACACACATGCCATCAAGAATCAACCATCACTTTATCATTTTCCCTAGTACAAATTATTAAAAAGATTTTCAAATAATGGCACTAATTTCATATGATTAAAAGACAAGATACTGTAAAAAGTAATGATAATGAAAAGATGTCTATATGTATATAAAAACATGAATACTTTTTAAAAACCGAAATTTTTTTTAAAAACCATAGGGTTATCCCCCAACAGAGATTCTAATGAACAAGTCAGCCCTAATGAACGACGTGCATTAATATGTAATGGGCACTGTATGAAAATATGCTTTAATGTCAGCCTGTCCCACAGGGATACAAGGGGGCTGGGTCTTTTTTTAATAAGTAAGCACGTGTAAGACGAGTATGACCAATCCTAAGTAGACCACGGTATAATGGTACGTTTAATCTCGAATAATTTATTCGCTGGCTTAAAAAGCCGAGATCTCTCCCAAACAAACATAAGCTTCTTATAAATCACCGGGAACAAATGCTCTGGTATAGAAAGTAACTTAGAAATTGGTAAATAATTTTTTGCGTCTTTTGCCGCCTTATCAACCCGTTCATTTTGCTGTATCCCCATATGACTAGGGATCCACACAAAAACAATTTTAGTACCTTGGGAATCCAGATACTCCTGTATTCTTTGAATAAAAGGATTATCAGTGTCAAAGGATTCCAGCGATTGTAAAGCGCTCAGAGAATCAGAAAATATCCAGAAGTTGGAATTTGGATATTTAAAAGAAAATTCAAGGGCTTTAACTATGGCAAACAATTCTGCGGAAACTATAGAAAAATCATCTGGCAAATGATAGGAAAAAATTAAATTATCAATGAGAACCGCGCAGCCAACTTCCTCCTTTGATCTTGACCCATCTGTATATATGTGAAAGCCATCTAAATGATATAGACAAAAGGATGGAGATAATAATAAATATATACTGAATGGGTTCGTTTATTATAACCACCAGACTGTTCGTATAATAAATTAGCTATGACGTTACACTTGCTCCAGGGCGAGTTCTGGAATAAAAATAAAGCTTAGAGCTTTAGACAGTAGCAAAAGTGTATATTTGTGATGATATGGTTAACCGGTGTGATTTGACAGACTTTGAAGTGGGGTGAATATATGAGCTTGGAGCCATGGAGCGAGTATCAGCGAAATCGCCGCATTCATGTTAAAGTGTTTAATGACTGGACCGCGAGCAAAAAAATGAGTCTCCAAGTGAACTAGTGAATGCTCGGACGGAACGGAAAATACCCAGAACTGTAAAATATCACAGAAGTGAAACAAACTACGGTACATCTTAATCAAGAATCCTTTCTAATGATTTCTGAATCGCACTGCATATTTAACACTCTAGAGGTGGCCTGGGTGTTTTTTAACAAGGATGGTAGCGCGCGGTCTCTGAGACCGCATTTTGAAACCACTTTTTTTAATGTTCAAAAATAAAATTCATGAATTTTTTTTTATCTGTCACTTAATTCATTTCACTGATAATGGAAAACCTTAAAGAACCTTTCAATATTATCTAAATAATGTTACTTTTCGAAAGAAATTTAAAAACCCTTTTTTCCCTCAAAATTAAACATGAATAGATCAGGAAAAGCCTTCATTTTTCCTCAAAATTATAGTGTAAAATTTGTATTTTGCACTATTTTTAACCTTCATACATATATAACTTTCTATATAAAAGAAAACAAATTATAAAAATGAAAGATAGCAGTCATTTCTCGGAGAATAAAAAATGCTATTTTTTTATTATAAAATAACTAAAAATTAATGGTTCTGGAAATTTAAAATTATTTTAATCTAAGCTAATATAAACAGAGGTTAACTTAATATTTATAGAAATGTTTTACTGCTCTTGAAATTCAGAAACAGTATTAGTATTCTTGTTTTCTTTGCATATTGCAATTTCCCGAAATATTTGTTTTCAAATAAATGTTTCTAAATAGGAAAATATTTGTAAACTAAAAGTCTGTTTGGGAATTAATTTAAAAATAAGTAAAATCTATTACTTTTTCATCAAAACTTTTTACTAACGAAGTTGGTGGCGCGCAGTCCCTGAGACCGCATGTCCTGTTACATGCAACAATATGCACGTAATCACGGATTCAGACAAGTTATTTTTTGAAGGGTCCAAAATGGAGTAATAGTGAAGTGGTCATTTGTTTCTTTTAAATTAATGAGAAGATATTCACGAAAATGTACTGATGCGGTCCCTGAGACCGCGCGCCACCGCTGGAATGTTAAATCACGTTGATGATTTATTCCAATGGAGATAGACACCTTTAAGAAGATAATGCTTCTTGCCACAATACTAATATTGTTTCCGGAATGTGAAGAGTATTCACTCTGCTTAGCTGGCCCCTACAGACTCCAAATCTCAATCCCATTGAGCATGTGTGGCATGAAGTTTCAAAAGCCATGAGACAGCTGGATCCACAACCATCAAATCTCACACAACTGGAAAGTGCTATTCATCATGCATAGTCTCAGATTCCACGAGCCACTTATCAACATCTCGTGGAGTCCCAAGCCAAGAAGAATCGATGCAGTATAGTATTAAAGGCAAACGAAGTATTAATGACGTAGTTCATAATAAATTGACTACTCTTTGAATAAAATGAATGAAAAGTAATTCCCGGACACCTAGTGTACATTTTAGATGCTTTTCTTGATGATCATAGCGTTATATACCGTAAAACGCTTTTTACACATAAAGAAGTCAATGTTTTAAAAAAAATAAAAGAAAAATGTAAAAACATTGAATGCTTCGTGGGAAAAGTGACTTTTTCCTTCTTTTCTTCAAAAGACGTTTGAAAGAAAAAAACAGTACAACAGAAGGAGAAAGCCATCATGAGATGAGGGCGGACGACCTTATCCATCTCCTCGCCGTCGTTATTGATTTATATCAGTGAGGCATAAAACCCTTGTGAAAATTTTCATTTTCATTTTCAAATTTTAATCCTATTAACTTCTTTCAGGTCTTCTCCCACCCCCACCTAAGTTTCTATTTCCTCCTCCTCTTCTTTCTCCCAGTGTGTTTTATGTGAACCAAAAGGGAAAAGTCTTCTTGAATGGGAAGGAGGCAAAAATTCCACTCTTTCGAAGATGTTTAAGAACACCCACCAACGAAGAATTTCGATCGCAAGAGTTAAAAAATAAACGAAGTGGAAAACTTTAATTCTCTCGAGGGTTTTTTTTTACCCCCACTTTCTCCTCCTCCCTTATATTTCAAACTTTGTTGATTCTCTTCCACATATAATCCTGGCTGCGCCTTCTAATTCGATATTAAAACTTTGTTTGGACAGATCGGTCTTCCTTCCCCACAAAAAAGAGAAACAAAAACTCCTTCCAATTCTGTTTCTCTTAACTTCAAAAAGCAAGTCAACACGAAAACGCAACCCCCGAGACAGGAGTAAAAAACAAACTCTCTTAATGGTGGCTGCTGCTGAAGAAGAAAAACTATTTAAATTTTTAAAACATTCTGATTAAACTTCCTTTTTAAATCCAATTTAAAGAAACTAAATTTTGATTCCCGAAAATATTTACGCGCCTCCACGCTAAGAAAAAGGAATCGCAAGAACCTCGCGCTCAAGTTCATTAGCCTGTGGCCCCTTATTAAGCTTTAAAATTCCTTTCTTAAAAACGCCCATAAAATCCTAACGCTTCACCTTTTTTTCTAAAGTATACTTGCTAACCTAAAACTCTCCAATTAAGTTGAATGTTCAAAGGCTTTCGTATAAGCTTCTTGCAGGTAATTGCTAATGGAACACTAATATCAGCACCATCTTTGAGCTCTTGTTTACTGCTAGAGGATTTCATTTTTAAAGCCGAACTCATGTTCAATATCAAAGCATTCAGACACTGCTGTTTGGATATTATATTTATTACCGTTTATTTGGCATGAAAATGTACCACAGATTTCCAATCATCAACAGTCCAAAGGTCGCTTCACAATCAAGTGGCTTCTGCGGGGAGCTACGGTCACCATAGAGCATCTCAACTTTACAGTTCCAAACTTCGTGAGGTAATTCTTGCAAGATAAGGAACAAAACTAGTGCTAGTCAATGTACATCCGGAAATGCACAGTGAGTCCACAATACACGGATTTAATAAAAATGCTCGAAGGGTCCCCCTTAGATTTCAACGCAGGACGCACCATGAGCTGATAGTTCGCGGCAGTTTACAGAAGTAGATATAAAGGAGGAGGTACGCATAGGTCTCTCTCGACTGATCTTTAGGTACATCCTTCTTGTGTACATCCGCGGCGTGACCTGTTTTGAAGATAAATACAGCTAACCCATCTTTTAGTCGACAGTGTAGCGTTAATGATAAGAAGCAAAGATCTAACCGACTTTAAACATGGCATAATTGTAGGTGCACGACTGAACTTCGGACCTGACCTTTTCTCGTACAACATTCTCAAGGATGTATTGAGAACGGTTCACCGCACTAAAAAACAGCGAGTCAGCGGCACTCCAGTGGAAGGAAACACTCGATGAGACAGGTTACTGTAGATTAGCTAGACTTGTGCTAATCAACAGACTAATTGCTGCTCAGACAACCATCTCACAACCGTTGCGGAGACGAACAGGAAAGCACGCCTTCTTTTTGTAAGGAAATACCAGCACTGGACCGTCGACGACTGGAAAATGGTCGAGTTGACGGCAGACATAGACTTTGACATTGCAAACAATATTGCAATCATGCCTGTTTCGACAATTCTGAAAACCCATGGGGCAGTGTCATGGTGTGAAGAATGTTCATCTGTCACACTTTGGTTTCACTGATACCCATGGTTCTACATATGGATGCCAGAGTGTACGTAAGCATCGTTGCCAACCAAGTTTACATGAGTACTTCCAGCAGGATAATGCGTCGGTGCACAAAACCCGCATCACTATGGAATGATTCCAGGAACATGACTTTTTTTGCTTCAGTGGCCCGCTCAGTCGCCGGATCTCAATCCGAGTGAACATTTGTGGAAAAGAATATTCACTCTACGACTGCACGTTGTTGAATCTATGTCTCGGCGAATTCAGGTTTTTTGAAGGCGAAAGGGGAGATATAACAGTGCTATTACGCGGGTGTATCTATTAAAAATAGCACTCTATCGTGACCGGACAGTATAAACTGGTAAACGATACGATAGAGCTCCAATGTAATACTGGGCTGGAGCTCTGTCGTACTTTTCAATAGTAAATCTATAAGACGGAAATATGTTTCGCAGAAAGATTGAACCAGTGAGGCGTTGGGAAGTAAGACGAACCCATTGATAAGTTCGCCAGCTATCGCAGGTTCAAGTAATTTAGGATATTGTATCCGGTTAATCTTATCCCATTCAGGTCTTAACAAGACTCATCAAAACAGAAAACGATTTCTCATGCTTCAGGTCCTATTTTCTAACCTTAAAAGATATCACTTTCAAAAACGGAATCTAAAAATGTCGATTTTTCTATTAGCCCGTGTTAAACAAAGTAATTTCTTAATAGTGTGAGCAAAATCTAGATAACCCCCCCCCCAAAAAAAAGAAGAAACATTTCTAGAGTAAGTCTGAGATATAAATATTGGTTTCGCTCTTTAAAAAAAACACCTTCAGAAATCCATTAACGCCGTTTGACTTGAAGATTGCCACTTCCGATTTACATTCTTTAAAACGACTCGACTGCTAATGGAGGAGCCGCCATGCACTCTAAAACGAAAAGAACTTGGCCTCTTTCTATTAACACAATAAAAATTCTTAGTCTATTTATAGCGCATATCCATAAAGAATATGAAAATCCATATTAAATGACGTCACGACTCATCGAGCCTTTGTCAAAGATCTCGTTTCCCTTCCGGATATTTTCCATTACGACTGGTCGGACTTCTATTAAGAGCCTTTTCCAGGCTTCGCTTTCTCTATTGGAGCCACGAACAAGATGGTATCGAACGAATGGAGCATCAAAGTGGAATCTCAACTTAAATTAGATGGCAAGAGCTTTTCTCTAGTCTATTCTTCCAGTACAAGATTAACCACCCATTCGAGCGGCTGTAGTTACAATAACGGCTTTCTACCTATAGAAAGATTTTTGTAATCCTTTTAACAATACATGACTTATCGGAAAATAAAATTGCAACATCCTGAACAAATATATAATGTAACTGGATTGCCAATGCAGGCACACGGACCGTACAAATGACATCATCCTGCGATACCTAATTCCACGAAATACTAGTTGCGCTCACTGAATGTTCAATGCGCAGATCTTGCAGATCTGGCGTTCGTGTCTGCCTAGGGAATTCTTGTAGATTTTATAAAAGTAGTATGTGGACAGGCATTATCCTGATGCAAAAATGGCAGCAGGATGTTTTGAACACTGCTCTGATATAGTTCTACAAACGCCAAAAGCTTAGAAATCCGTGAGTGGCAGAAACTGTCGCTCTCCATGTCTACGTTCCGGCCGTTTTGACACTGCTGGAACCGCATTCATTCTGATATGTTACGGTCACCCTTATTACGCGTTTTTCTTGGATCAAGGAAATGCTTATTGACCACTGTGGATCAAAAAATCTTTAAAAAATCGTCAAAACTAGGAAGCCTGGTTTTCTACCAACTAGTGATATGAAAAGAGATTGTCCACATAACCAGGGTAATTTGCAGGCGTTCAAAAAGTCTGGAATCATAGGATATGCTCGAAATGATCACCAAATACTTCCATACTTTGGACACTCGTATAAGGGTGGTAGGATATTCTGCTGATAGGCATTCCTAATTCAGGATTCTAGACTGTGCAGATCAGCTGTATTCTCAGTGTAACCATGGCTTGCTTATCTGAGGTTCCCAGCACAGATGAAGTGGTGACAGATCACAAAAAATAAAACAAGAATGATTTTACCACCATGGCCGATAAAAGGGGCACATTTTCGTGTTATAGAAACTAGACATCAGGCATTGGTACTTAGTATTTAGAAATAATCTGCATTTTAAAACACTTTAGAGAAACTATATGAATATGAAAACTGAATTGTAAATTCCAAACCTAAAAAGAGAATTAAAACGAAGAAAATTGAAGAACCAAAGGTTAATTAATTATTTCTTCATATTCTATTACTAAAGCGTTTCTACGTAATCATCTGCTTGAAGTGAGCGATTAGCTACTAGTAATTAGCTAATGACAACAATATGTGTAACAGAAATTAGCCCTAACAGCAATTTGCTCTTGATAGCAA
Source organism: Rhysida immarginata (assembly GCA_023313115.1). Lineage (NCBI taxonomy): Eukaryota > Metazoa > Arthropoda > Chilopoda > Scolopendromorpha > Scolopendridae > Rhysida > Rhysida immarginata. Next base: position 1,996,843 of record JAHWFO010060774.1, read on the forward strand.
TTGGTAATCCCGTCACAGCTGCCAATGGGGGTAAAAATTCCCATCCATAATATAATCCATCGATGATTCTCGATTACTGATAAACAGTGTGAACTAAAAGAAAAAATTAATTCAAACTTGTACACGTATAGAATTTTTTTAAAATTAAAACCTGATAAAGATGTTCGATCACATGTGGCATGCACCTTTCCTCCAGTCACTTCCCTCACCGGCAGCCATATTCATGATGTGACGGTCGCTAATTAGCTATGGATAACAATAGGTCTTACAATTTGTAGGGAGTGTTTGATATATTATATGCTATAGCTTAGCATTGAAAGTTCCTAATGGTGTCATAATGTTACCATTAGAACACGTTCTAGTAAACCAATTTCGTTCATCTTTAATTACTCGTCGTTAGGATTGTTTGATATATTACATGTTATATTTTAGAATTGAAAGTTTCCACTACACGTACTACTAACCCAATTTCGAATATCATTAATTACTCGTTATATTCATTCATGGCACGTCGTTGCGAGTTGCTTGATATACAGGGTGGTTCAAAATGATGTACGGCATTTCAAAATTTTACTATGCATTTATTTTATAACGTAAACCAACCAGACCGAGTTTAAAATGCAGGAAAACTCAAATATTTTTTGATTCTAACATTCCAAATATTCTATGTTACTCCCTTGAGACGATATTCAATGTCAAGACGATAGTCAATTTCATCCCAAACGCCTTTCAGCATATATGCTGTTACTAGTCCCGTGCTTTTGCGTTTACAAAGACATCCAGTTTCCAGAAATTGATCATACCACTTACGGATGCTTTTTTCAGTAGGGCAATCTTTATGAAATTACCTACGAAATGCCCGCTGGACTAAAATTATAGAGTTTGTTTTTGCATACTCCAAGATGCAATATGCCTTTTCATTCACAGCCGCCATATTTACTTTTATCGCGACAGTAGCGCCACCACAGCCTCCAATTGCGGCAAGGTTAAAAATTTTAAATGCTGGACATCATTTTGAATCACCCTGTATTACATGCCATATCTTAGCATTGAAAACTTTGAAGGGGGAATCATAATGGTGCCATTGGAGCACGTGCTATTGTACGTACTCCTCTATCTCACCTCCGAACCTGTTCGTGCTCTGTGAAGTATTTATCAATTGGTAAAAACAGCATGTAAAAAGATTAATTCGTTTTCAAGATATCGTACTAAATAATAAGCTCCTTAGTAATAAAGAAATCCTTTTGGTTTAGGCAATCGGCAGCGATCTCCCCCTTTCTATAATCGTCGATCACGTGCATCCTGCACGCGCACCATCCCAACAACTTATAGAGCATGAACCGAAACGAAGTACACAGCACGAAATGATGATTCGTCTCTTCCAACAATTCACTACGGCCACTTTCCCCTTTCCAACTTATGCATTGTGGAATTGTGTCTACAAACGGACGGACGGACGGATGTTTGCACGAACCGATCACAAACATTTTTTTAAAGAAAATGGCTAAACAGGAATCCACTATGGTCATCGACTTTTGGGGTGTTTTCTATAAAAGTCCCTATGATTTTAGGTTTTTGGTTAACCCTATAGAAAGTTTACCAAGAATAACTTTCCAGAGTTCCAGTAACAAAAACGATCGGAAAACTATAATCCAACCTTTCTAAATGGAATCTCTCTGGCATAAGATCTGCTTCCACTGGATTCCACTGCTCTGAATTTTATCGCAGCAGACAGTACACTGGTAAGAACGTTGCTAGTTATAAGAAGGCCGAAAAAGTCTAAAAGATTTTCTCAATATATTGATACCCAATAGCAAGCACATATTATACAGGATGCATTAAAGGCCTGTAACCGTAGGACGTTTATAGAATATGTACGACATCAACAGTTTCCAGGCATTGAATAGTAGAATGGTACTCACAAAAAATATTCCTTACTGAATTATTATAGTTTTCCAGCCCAGACCTGTTACAATTTCACTTTTATCTGTGGAGCACTTCAAAGTCGTGGTTTGCACTGAGAAGATGGTAGATCCGGACCATCTTAATCAGCAAGGCTTCTCAGTAGATTGGTCTTATCACCCTTAGCCGGGTGTCTATGGTATGGCAGTATCGATCGAGGGATCTGTGTCTTAAGAAGAACGATGGTCATGTTCGATTAAAGTCCAGCCTATGATTCCAAGCTCCATGTACATTTCAAATAAATTAGATTTCATTTAATTAACAAGACTTTGCTTCATCGTACCCAACCTCAAAAATCCATCTTCACTAATCAGTAGAAGAATCCATCCTAATCCGCTTCTAAAATTACAGTTCAGTCGGCGCCGCTGAAGGGGTGGAAATAGTGAACCTGATAATAAGGAAATGTCAACCATGTCATGTGAGTTAAAAGAAAAAGATAGAAGACTGTGGGGGTGGATGAGGCGCAAAAATCCTCTTATTAGACTCGGGGAAGGAAAAAGGAGGATGGGCATCTCAAGCGCTTATTAGCTGACCATCCCCGTGCGTCCGTCCCATCTGCTCCCAAATCATCTGCCTCGTTGCTACGATTTGGCCTGAGCGTTGTTAAAAGAAATGAAGAGGAGACAGTTCGATCATCCTTTGAGAAACCGACCCCATCCCTTTCCGGTGTCTAGAAGAAAAATTTATGAAAGCGAACCCAAATCCTTTTTTTCGGCACCTTCTTTCTTTTTATATAATTTTTTTGTAGGGCCCGAATGTGGATTACAAATCACGAACCCGTCGATGTGTCCCCACCAAGAGCCAGGCCATTCCTTTCTTCCCGTCTTCCTTTTCTCTTTCTCGTTCCGCGTCATAGACCGCGACAAGATGCTTCACCAGCCGCACAGAATGTTCATAATTTACTTCTCGACTGCCGAGTCGGAGGTCGACAGACGTCGATTTCCGGCTAAAGTATTCAAGCAGAAGAGTAGATACCCACGGTTCCAGATTATTTCAATAAGCCCCACCCAGTATTCGCAAAAATCCCTAATGGGAGAGAAACGAAGCTGAAAATGTCTTAAGAGAATGGCTCCATCTAACTTTCTGTCGAGTCGACATGGTAACCCTATTATAACATTAAAACCCCCAAGAAGATGTTGTTGGAAGTAACGAAATCTGAGTTCATGGAACTGGGCCTCTTAAAGAGTAAACAAAAATAGATAAAAGTAGGAATTTTAAAAACTGTGTTAAAAATGGAGCAAAAATATGTCCATTTATTTAACCTCTTCTTTTTAACCCCTATTTTTAAGCTGATACTTTCGAAAAAAAGAATAAAAAAATAAATTGAAAAGAATTCTTTATTTCTGGTCGAACGACTTATGACATATTTTGTTATTTGAAAAATGTTATAGAGATCACGTGACTGCGAACCGGTCCCCATAATACCATTTCTACTGGAACAGGGCCAAACTTTATAGTGATACAGATTTTTGCCTGCCACATTTCACTTCTTTGCAAACAGGTATATCATATGATCTGCATTGCCATAACTTCGACCCCATTGGAAAGGCCCAAACTTTATAGTAATGTAGATCTTGACTATTTTTAATAGCGGGATCTGAGCACAGTGCCATCAAGTAGAATTCGATTTCTAGGGACTGTGTGGACAAATGCCTTCTATTCACAGTTTTCTAGGCGGGAGTTTCCCCTTGCCTTCCGCATTTTTAACGACTGCTGTAGAGATGGTAGCAGCAGCCAGGACCGACGGCTTTAAGTGCCCTGCGAAGCACGGAGGGGGGGGTAAAGAACGCATCCAACTGATGGTCACTCATCCAGTGACTAGCCCTGCTAGGCGACGCTTAACTTCACAGAGTACTAAATTTCACTTATTTACAACATATATAACAAATGGTTTGGATCGGCCTCCCATAACTTCAGTCTCACTGGAACAGGCCCAGGCTTTACAGTAATGTACATCTTATTTACTATATTGTCTAGATAAACACCTTAGTGGCGTATGTGATTTAGCCACAAGAATTTTAGTTTTTTCTATTGTCTGTAAATAGTTTGTTTTATTTCTCTGAGTTTGTTATAGAAAAAATCATACGGCTCCTAACGGCTGATGTTTGGCAACAATGTGGATATACGCGTGAATGGTGGCTTAACAAGAAATTAATTTTCGCGAGGAAGTAGCGGAAGTCCTGAGATCATCTATTTTACCCTTTCATCTGCGCTTTAACCCCCCCCCCCCATTTTTTAATCGAAAAACTTATTTTCTCCAATGTAGAATTTGGAAACTGGAAAGATCTCGATCTTCTTTCGTTTCTCATCATTTCCGATCGGTTGGTTTGGTTGGTTTATTAGAAATTTTGGCGTCGACTACTAAGGTCATTTTGCGCCTTTTACACAAATTGTATCTGTACGCAGCCCGAGACAAACACAAACATTCATGCCCACGGCGGGATTCGAACCCACGACCAGGTTGACTCGAGAACTAGAGAGCCTACGCCCTAGCCCTCTCGGCCACCTGGCCGGCTCATTTCCGATCGAATGATATATCACATGCCATATGTTACCATAGTTCTAGAGACCAAGTGACTCCCACTCCCATAACTCCGACTCCATTAGGACAATTTGGCCCAAACTTCATAGTAATGTAGTTTTTGCCTAGAGTAATCTGTATACGGAATTTTACTCCTTTACATACATAAGTATACGTAGACCTTTTGGTCCCCTCTAACTCCCGCCGCCGAAACTCCGACCCCAGTGGGCCGATCAAAACCAAACTAAATAATGAAGGTGCACATGCCCATAGTTAGCTACATTCCGAATTTCAATCTTATACCTCAAAAAATGCAGAAATTATGAAAGGGACAGACGGACCTCCATTCTTCCTCTACTTAATAATGGGTATTCTCCGTGGTAAGGAGAAGTTACTGTGTTTGTTTTTTTTCTTGTGAAGAAAGCTTAGAATGTGGGAGAGCAGAAAAATGTAAGCCACAGAGACGGAGAGACCATGGTAGGGGAGATTCTCAATAGGAGCTCTTCACTTCCCGCTTTCACTTCGCCTTGTATATTTTGGCAAGAACGTTTAATATGGAATCATGACCTGGTCTATATTAACAACGCTGTAACGATCAATCTTCTCATTGGCTTGTGCTTGTGACGAATTTGGAACAAATTTAATTATAACTTAATTTATGATTGTATTAAGATCCCTAACCTTGGAATCAGATCTTAACTCTATTTTAATTTGACGGATAACTCTTCTCTGGGTAAAGAGGGAGGAATCTAGGATTAATTTTGAACTTAACATACATCCTTGCAAATTGACGTTGGTTAATGGAGATAGTAACACGAATTCTGGATCATATCCTGGTGAACCCCATCGGAATCCATCGTCTCCCCATGGTGGTCATACATCTATCTCCGATCCTCCAAAAGAACTCCATAATAATGTAGATCTTGTTTGGAAGAATCTACATATCAAATTCAATTTTTTACAAAATGGTCTATATCGGTCCCGGAACTTCGATCCCAGTGGCGCTGACCCAAACTTTATAGTAATGTTTAGGAGAAGAAGCTGATTGCCTAGAAGAAGCTGATTGCCTAGAAGAAGCTGATTGTCATTTTTCACTTCTTTAAAAATTATGTACAGCAGGCACCCATAACTCTGATTCGAATGGGCCAATCTGAACCAAAGTAAATTGTAAAGTAGAGCAGCCCCTAAAAATTTCAACCTTCTACGTCAAAAGGTGTTGAAAATAAGAAGGAGACAGACGGACACAGAGACCGACGGACGGCTTCATATTTCATTCTTTTAATAAAATAATTTAAGCTTAACACCCGCAGCTTCGAATTAAGTCGAAACCCCACAACTGACACAAAGGTTTCTCAAATTCTGCAATCTTTTCCCACCTTTTTAAAAAGTCCCCCTTTCCCAATTTGAACTCTAGCGCCAGCATCTTTGAATGAGAACAACAATTTTTTAAAGGCGGCGGCGCGTATTCCTTGCGTGTCATCAGCACGCGTGTCGCCAGAATAGATTTTGACAAATTGGATTGGACGAATCGATGAAGATGGAACTATTAGAGAAATGGTTCAATCTCCTTTGGAAATAGAATTCGGAATCCGTCTCGAAATCGAATTGGCAATCTCGAGTTCTTTTCTCTCTCTCTCTCTCTCTCTCTCTCTCTCTCTCTCTCTCTCTCTCTCTCTCTATCTCTCTCGTCTTTCCTAATTCATAAGAAGGAAGTTTCTCTAAATGTTCCTTCCATCTGACGATTAACCCCCATACACCCGCAACATTTCCTTTCGTTTCTCTTAATGACGACCTCCGTCGCAGGAGAGAAATTAATTTTCGACGAGACGGCTTTGTCGTGTGATGTTACCATGTATGTCACAGATGGAGGCTGAAATTAAATTGGGTGTTAGGCTTTGTTACAGCGACCTGTACTTGGTTCCCTACATTTCAATACCAGTGCTGTGGAATCGGAGTCTGAAGGAATCTTACTTGAAGGAATAAATGTTAAATGTTAGGACAGCATGGTACATTCTTAAATAAAGATACCTCTTTGGACATGTTGATGGAAAATTTATGGTTATGCCCAAAGCAGTTCCCTAACTTTTCCCTGGACAAACGTGGAGGAAAGTAAATTTCTATCTTTGTATCTAAGAAATGTTCCAGAAAAACCAACTAAAATGTCTTAATTAAAGATATAAATGGAAAGACGAAACGCGACCTGGATTCGAACCAAAGACTACGAATAATACGCTCGTCGGCTATACCAACTGGACTACTGCGAAAGTAGTTTTCCAAACGATCAGAGAGCTGATTAACACTCATACAAAAGTAATAAATTAAAACTAGAATTAATGCCCCAAACATAAGACAGATTCTGATGATTTGAAAAGCAGAAATTCCAGATCTGCTAGCCGGTTAACTGCCCTCAGTAGGGCGTTTTGTAGTCTTTAGGACACTTTGATACAGCTTTGCTGTCTCATGTCCGCAGTAGTCCAGCTGGTAGAGGCGATGAGCGTGATATTTTTATTGCATATTCTAATGAAGATTGCTTATCAATCGAAATACATATCCAAGAAGAACAAACTATGAAATTGTAGAAAAGAGGACTGATCCTGTACTTCCTCTGTTTATTACCTGTAACTAGTATCCACAGATATCAAGATCATTTTTGTTTCTACTTTTGCAGCCACTGTTGCGGTTGTGCAAGCATAATTTTAACAAGAAATTAATCCCCCTGAGGACGGTATAGGAAAGTAGCGGAAGCCCTGAGCTCAAACACTAATTAAATCTCTTGATCCCCTCTACTCCCATTCCCGTATCTTCGACCCCAGTAGGCCAATCAAAACCAAACTAAATAGTGAAGGAGTTGCATAATGGTCAGGATTGCTGAGTAAATCTAGAAATGAAAGGGTCCAGGAATAGCAACACGTAGAAATTTAATACAGCCAACTTCTTTCAAAATAACTTCATTATCGGGGCAAATGGAGATCTAACGCGTTTAGCTAGATCTCTATTTGCCCCGATGATGAAGTTATTTCGAAACGCGTTGGCTGTATTAAGTTTCTACTTCATTGCTATACCTGGACACTTTCATTTCTCGATAAATAGTGAAGTAGCACATGCCTCTAGTAAGCTACGTTCCGAGTTTCTACCTCTAGTAACCAACATTCCGAGTTTACATATAAATATGAAAGGAACGGACGGACGGACAGACAGACGACATTGTGAAACCAATAACTACTCCATTCTTCACCCACTTAATAATGGGCTGACATCGTTGTGATTGGGCTTTCTTACTGCAACAATGATCACAGCGCTCATACTCAGGTGAAGAAATTACCGATCATATGGCCTAATTTTGCTATACACGGGCCAGCATGCCCATATCGAAGATTTCAATGGATAAATATGAACTACCAACTTTTGAGTGTACTCTCAGTTGTTTAAATAACTCAATTGATTACAAGCTCCAAGAAGATATCGCCTTGAGGGGCCTATGGTGAGCTCCTTTTTTTGAAAAATAAACGAAAAATTAGAATTCTTTAACTATGACAAAATTCAAATAGAGTGTTAACAATGTATTCCTTTTATTGTTTCCATGGAACGCATACCAGTATAATACTAAACAGTGTTTCTTCGCATACCCTAAAGAAAAAAAATCACAGGAAATAAGACCAGATGACCTAGCTGGACAAATGAAAAGTAGCAAAGTAGTCTGGCCATTTTGCAATAACAAAGCATACACATCAAGCTTTTTCTTATTCATTGATATCTCAAATTTTGTCCTGTACAGTAATAAACATTTTGCATACTGGAGCATGTTCCATCTCATCTTCCATGTATAGATGGCTGGGTTAAGTGTCGTGCTTTGATGCGATTGGCGCTTTCCCGAGTACGAATGCTAAGTGATAGAGCGCATGTCTTCTGGGAAAAACCTAGCCAATCCTGTAGACGCAACAAGGGGAGAGGGAAAATAGGGAGAAGTGGCAGGATTAAAGATAAGTAAAAATAAAACTTCAAGAATAACAAGACAGAAGAGCAATGAAAATTATAGAGAATAGGCGGAAACGCAAATGAGAGGATGAGAGTTTTGGAGAATAAATAGTTTCTACATCCAAAACAAGATCATTTCTCTACCAAATCATCCTAGGCACTGTTGTACGTTGAGTAGCGCTTGGGAAATAATAAATCGTCCAAAATCTCAAATCAAAGGTGTGATATTAGGGATGACATTTCATTTGAAATTATGTGATCTCTAAATATGTATTGTCTCCAGGCCTAATTTATTCCTAAGTCAGTATATACTTTCTGCCAATATCTCATTAACGATGAGTTCTGTTCGTACTAATAGATTTCTCCGACTTATTTATTAGGAGAAAATTGCAATAAATAAATAAAGAGAACATCACAAGCAGAATAAACCTTCGCGAGCCAAGTTCACACAAAACAAAAAAAAAGGAAATTTCTCGAAGAAAGATAATATCCATCTAATGGGAGAAGATAGAAAAGAGAAAAGGAAGACGGTAATGAGGAAAGAAAGACGAATCGCTCCTATTGATTAATGGCAAGATGAGAAATCGTTACGGAACATCTGTACAGAGGCTGTTCATCAAAACCAAGCGAAGATAGAAAAAAAAATATTAAAAAAAATCATTTTTTAAGAAACAGCCTCCAGAGTATCCTGCTTTTTATAAGAATGACGTCTTGAAGTTAATTCCATGTAAATTAGATTACGGCAAGCACCGTAATAAACGTTTGTCAACTTTGACATTCTCAAAGTAGGGTTATTTCAATACAACAAATCTCTTAGGTTTTCCCTCCCTCATCTTGTGTAATTTATAACCTTCCACCCATATCCTCTTCAAGCCCATCTGGCATTTTCCCTCTACACACGCATCTGTTCCTTTCCCTATACATAGCTCCAGCTCAAGCGAGCAAAAAAGCATTTTCTTCAGTTTCCTTCGAAGAACAAAATCATCTCCATTAACTATACAAAATCGTTGCTGAGACTTCACAATGAATTCCTTTTTCTTTTATAGAAATTCTACTACACTGAAAGTATACACTTTTGACAGAACTTATCGATTCATTGTTATGAAACAGGAGATTAGGTTCATTAAAAATGATTGCCTTTAGAGAAAATAAATTAATTGCGTAGTTGTAGTAATAACTTTTCTCCTTGCATTCAATCGATTTCAATACAAAGCTATAAACAACTCTTGCTTACACAATCCAATTTCAGAAGAAATAGGCGCTTTAATAATTTTCTAATTAGGTACGTTACAAAAGATTGTAGAATAATAGCATACGATTGTAAAATATATCCTATACATCTGAGCACATTTTACTTAAATTGTTTAATGCGAATTCACTGAAATAAGTCATAAATCAGAGTTACAAACAGATTGTTTTTGCAAACATGTGTAGAATGCATTTACGATCTAAAAAAGAAACAATCTAATAATCTTCGATGGTTCATTGAAGTAATTAAGTTCTGCATCAATCCAAGGTCTAAATCTGTTCAATTTGGGACTGCAGCTCACTGATCGTCGAATATTGCCTTGAACCAAAATAAACTTGCCTTGATAAATCGCCCAGAGATTTTCCAATGGATTTAGCGTACTGGCTATTTTATAACTTTTTTGGCATCTTTTTGTTGACCTGGATGAGTGGGGTTGCATTATCATGCTAAAATAAGTCCTAAGCCCCACTCAGGTCCAGCTAGGATCTCTGCAATGGAAGAAGATGAGCTTCTAGTGTTCTTCTAGTGTTCAATTCAAACTCATCGTGCCATTGTATCCAAAACAGCCCCACGCCAATTCGGAGCCACCACCTTGTTGTCTGCTCAAGAACGACCTTTCTTCTTTGCGCAGATCGTATCAATAATAACCATTGTCTGGGACGTCGACATTTCACTTTTTTTTGTCAGAAAACAACACTGAAAGCCACTCATCTCACCAGAACATGTGTTCTCGAGCCCATTGTAATGGAGCTTCAAATAAAAGGAGATGGGGACATGATTTTAGACGTTTGTACACGTTGTATCATGATATACTGAGTCCAGATCGCTGAGCAATTTTCTGCGAGACACAGAGTGGTTGGATGCCAATCGGATTATTTGTTCTATCATCTCGACTTGTGAAATAATTCCTTTTAATACCTTTGGCCTTCCAGATCTTGATTTTGGATGATAATGGCCTTTCTTAGCTAGAATTTTGTAAATTCCTAAAACAGAACGATTTGTTTGCTTTGACATGTCATATACATCTCTTCTTTCTCTTTCAGCACCAAATCTTAATGACTTCATCTGTTGAAAACTGCTTATTCGATGGCATGGCGGCAAAATATCAAAAGACAAATAAAATCGGTGATTTAAAAAATGATGATGCATTTGAATACAGGAGATACCACTTGTAAATAAGAGGGTATTCAGTCAAGGTTTCACCGGATTTTTTGGTTTTCAAATAGCATTATCCAAACTTTTGCAACACAGTTTTTGCCAAAAATTGTTTGGTTTTAATGCGGTAGAAAACAATGCTTTAGAATGCGAAATAACTCATTTTAATACCTACTAATTAATGTAGTTTTCAGTGATTACAACCTTAGAAATTTATTGCTAGATTAAAATAGAAAAAAAATTAAATTTTCCCTATTCTACAAACTTTTGCAACATACCTTATTAAGTCATCTTATACGGCTTTTATATACTCAAATATTCATTTTCACTATGTTGCGAGTGTTTAGACATAGGGAGAATAACTAGTTTAAAGAGAACTAATGCGACAGAAAGTGAAAAACCAATAAGAGTATCACTGTATTTATATACCCTAAATCCATGGTTCCCAATCCCCTTGGGGGATCATGAAGATTTCTGGGCGGTCGTCAAGATTATTTTGCATTTATTTTTGTAGGAAATTTCTACTAAAAAATTTTAACATCTTGAGACCATCTTGTGAAAATACTTTTTTTTTATTCAAATGTGAAGTGGGACTCTCAAGATAATTGACTTTTAGAAAAGGGGGGTCGCGATTCGAAAACGGTTGAGAACCACTGTTCTAAACTATTTTAAGTAGGCTTTTTCTGGAATTACATAATGTAAATCATGCTACAGTATGTTTGAAGAATTAAAAGGTTTCTCTCAATCTATGATGTCTTTCCCGTATTGTGTGTAGTTCACTCTAATGAAAATTAAGTTCATAGCCAAATAGGTTGGTTTAGTTTATTAGAATTTTTGGCGTCGACTACTAAAGTCATTTTGCGCCTTTTACACAAGTTATATCTGTGAGTAGCCCGGCACATTCTTGCCCGCGGCTCACAGACAAATAAGATTTCTCGTTGTGTATTTTATGATCATTTTATATATATAAATTGGTTAATTTCTATGGTTTGTTCATAAATAAATAAATTTTCTTTTGGGGTTTTTAAGTGACAGTCAGCTTCAGACTACCAGCAGATCTCAATGGCATAGTCGAACTTTGACAAAGTTTTTAAAATGGTTAAAAATAGTGTATCCAAAGAAGAAATTCTTCTCTGTGTCAAAATATGCTAAAAAAATCTGTAGATAAGACATAATAATGTAAACAGTAAAAGTAACTTAGAAGTATCAGTAACTCTTAAGTTAGTTACTTATATAACTTTCCTACTTGAGATGTTTTGGGGAAAAGGGCCTATTGTACGATGAGCCCTCTATCCCCAGAATTTTTTTAAATTAACTGCCATATCATTCTTGATATGTACACCAAATTTCAGTTCAATAGGGGATTTTCTACATCAGATTCTGGCGTCATATATGAGTAACGCGCGCTAGGATTCCTGGAAGGATAAGTGGTACGTTCAACAACGCTGGTGGGAACTATTAAAGTGAGGAACTTGAAATTATGAGGGATTAGAGGGAGCTTCTGTTTCTATATGCCGTCAAAATGTGATAGAATTTAGCCAAGTATTTTTGACGGCATATTTTTGGTTGACATAAGTGCGGAATGGTGCGTCACTATGCTGTCAACTAAAGCCAACTAAAAGACAAATGTACTGATGACAACTATAAAGTCTCTCTCGTAGGACCAAGTCGAGGGGCCAAGTGTGCCATTTTCAATCCCATAATCCCTCATTTCACATTCGCAAATGACTTAAGAAGTCATTGTGTAAATACACTCGACGATGTAGCACTTTTTTTCTGTATTCTGTGGTTACTTCTTAGTGAGTCGTTTTTTGAGCTTTCAAAAGTTAACAATTAACTGTACTCAATTAAATAGAAGTGAATAGTGTTATATAAAAAAGAAAATTGATTGGTAGAGCTTCAGATATTGTGAATGTAAAACAAAATATGAACATTGTCCCGTACACTATTGAAAGCCAGAGATGTTAAAGTCCTCTTCAAATATCTTTTGTTTTGTACAAATAATATATTTGCACCTTGAATACGACAAACAAAAAAAATTAATACAGTGATTTTGGTATTTTTATTTTTAATCTTGTAAATAAATGAATGTTCTGAGAAAAAGAAGGACCCATAATGTAACTACAGAGGGTTGATTCAGATAAAATGAGACGACTTTGCAGTTCTGTTACGATGGTGTAATACCATGACGCCGCCATCGGTTGTGTTCGATGTGAGAGCCACGTTGTTGGACTATCGCCCGGCACCGTAATTTCCACTGAAGTAGGCTGAGTTTGAGGGACTCCATGGAAAGTTCGTTCCACACCTGCTGACACACTTTCCATAGCCCATCAACGGTTCTTGGTCGGCGACTTCCGAGCCGTCGTTTCAGGAGACCAAAACCACAGAAATCCATCAGTGATGCGTCAGGAGATTTTACAGGCACATGAGAGAAGGGAATAACTCGTATGCCCGTCTCCTGTTCCATCTTCCTGTAGTAAGCCACAGATGACTTGGCAATGTTCAGTTGTGTTCAGTCACTCAGTTGTGTGACCGCGCGCTTTATGACGTCGCTCCAGCCCAAGATTGTCATGAATTATTCTGGAGACTGTTGCCTGTGAAATACCTTTCCTTTGGGCTAGACTGCTCTGTGTGGGGGGATTTTCTTTCAGCACTTCAGACCGGATTTCTCGAACCACCTGAGTTGGGCGTGTTGGCTGGGGCTTGTTTCTGGTCTGCTTCTCTGCTCGTCCACGTTCATTAGATGGTCGCAATTTGGTCTTTTTGATTATTCGACCCACAGTAGCTTTGGATATCACAATACCATTTCGTTTGCATAATTCCACAATGCACGAAAGACTGAAGTTAGCGTCGGAAAGGCCAAACATATACCCTTCCCAAAAAGCTGTGATTTTGGAAGCCATGTTTCAGCACGAAATGCCCCAAATAACAGCAACAAGTGTATACAAAGCTAATCTCCATGAATAGTGGACGAGTCATGCAAATCACATTCCGTCAAGGTCATACGCGGCGTTTAAAGTCGTCTCATTTTATCTGAATCAACCCTCCGTATTCATATTTAAATTTTTAGAAATCTTGTCGAGTTTTCATTCACGTAAATTAAATTAAATAGAGTATAAATATCCACAGGGTCATTTTAATAAGACGACTTTATGAATCCAGTAATAACAGTAAAGATTCACTCTAAGATAATTTTGCTCTTCCATTTCCTCAAAATCAACTTTTGCCCTATAGGCCCTTATCTCCAGAACTCCTCGGTTGTGTTAATTTTATAGAATAGAATTTACTAATAATATCGTTGAACAGGGCCTTTATATTGATCCTGTTATTAGAGAAACACGAGATTCTATTTATGCAAATAAACGATCATCTTCGTTTAATGATAATGCTGGCAACAGGTAAGAAGCAATGGATAAGGTACATTGGAAAGTACTGAATCGGAAGATTTCATAATAATAGATTTGGAACCATAACTCATAGTTATAACCATGCACTCTTACAGGAGCTCCCTTTTTAAAACGAATATCCCAAGACGAAATTTCGCTTAACTCGATGCGGTCTACCCACTCCGCCGAAAGGTATGAATACCAGGAAAAGGTTGAGATGGGAGGAAATAGCGGGTGTTCGTGGACGTCGATCGCATACAAAAGCCGGTCGAGGAGGGGATCCCTTGTATAGACAAAACGTGGTCAATCTGTGCCACTGAAGTTTTTCAATTATCCCCGGGAGATTCGAGAGAGAGCTCAAACGGCCTCTTCGGCGCTCCTCTTTCCATCGTGGGAGGGAAGGCGTGCTTATTACCGCCCCAGTTTCCTTAACATTCTTACGAGGTACATGGCTGTATGGGAGAAGGAATGGGAGGAATATAGGGGGGAAGTTCCGAAGAGGAAGGAGGTGGAGAAACGAGCATCAATGAGGCTCAAACTTTCGCGAGATGTCACGTTCGGCTATTGTTAGATTCGACGTTCTTATTGGTCGGATGCGCTAATGAATTCTCTGCCAATTTTCCTGCCTCTCCGTTTTCGAGGGGTCTGGGGGGGAAGGGGCTTTTTCATATTCTCCTGTTAGGAGATGGCCGTTGCCTAGCGACCCCCCGGAAGGGCATTGCTAGCAGCGACCTTTTTCCGGTTGGATGAGCGTCACCCGGTGGCTGCCGAGAGAAAACGCCGATATTAACGCGTGCATCGCAACCTCTTCTTCCCTTCCCCCAAATCATAATAATAATAATAATAATAGAAAATAATTTTTTTCTCTCTCTCTTGCGAATAAAAAGTGTTAGGGTCGCTAGGCCAAAATGACATTAATCAATTGAGGCGATGGGGATAAGTAAGTGGGCGAAACTATTTGGATTTTTCATTAAAACTCTAATTGGCACTTGGAACGACTGGGGAGTAAGAAGGCCGGAAAGCGACGAATGGAAAGCAGGCTGTTGTTGAAAATGCAAACTCATCCAAGAACACATATACACGCAGCCGCTGACAATTCACACTGAATCGATGACATTAAAAAAAATTAAAACAAACAAGAGAAAACTTTCAGAAACAGCGCCGCTCAAATACATACTTTAGAAAATTTTAAAAAAATAATTACAAGAAATAAACCAACAATTATCATGAAGCTTATACCTTCTCCTTTTTCAACTAGTAGGCCAGTTAGCCATTTCTACTTTTTGATCAATTTAAGAATCAGAATCAGAATTTCAAAAATCCGTATTCATAGATTTCAATAACAAGCCTTTTATGTTTGTTGATAAAAGAACACTTCGCCAATGTCGGAAACTTTAAAACTGATTGCTCGAGTTTCGCTTAAATTATTCTTAACACAGACCACATTGCCAATCTCCTATTACTACCAAATTTTGCATTTTCTAGAATCATCATAAATCGCCAGAGCCTAATTAAATTATGAATTCCGACAGAAGACCAATGAACTTGACTATTGGGACTTCGCTAATCAAATTTATTAAACATCTTGCGGTTAGCATTCTTCATCCGCATTTATGTATTTCTCACAATTGGCTCACTTATCATGTGTAAATTCCATAAATTATTTGTCATCCCTATAATTTTTTTACATGCTGAATTAGGCATCCACGAAATATGCATAAATAACGAATCAACAATCCCAAATCCATTCTGAAATATGTGTCCATAGATTCTTTCTATGCTCCTTTAAACTTGTAATTTTAAATGCACTGAAAACAGTCATGAATTAAAGACACTAAATAAAATTTTAAGAATGATTTTGTATTTAAACTGCAAATGAGCCAACATATTTGATAGTTTGTTAGACCACGAGCTCGCCGCTTTTAAATAATTAATATCTTTATACAATCAGAGAATTTAACATCACTATTATCTTTTACGTTATGCGTAAAAGATAATAGACAAGCTTCCACAAGAATTGGAAAACAAACATAAAACATCCATGCCCATGGCGGGATTCGAACCAGTGACCGACGAACTAGGAATAGCCTACGCCCCAACGCTCTCGGCTACCAGGCCGGCCAAACATATTCGAAAACTTGACAGACCAGCTGAAACGAATGACGAATAAAAGTCCGAGATATTTTGACCAAAAAGACTCAATTCTAGTAATTAAAACAAAAATCATAACATTATACCCGTAGGGCCTTCCCCACCAAAAAAAATAAAAGTCTAAAGTTAAAAAGCGGCTTTATCGTTCGAGAGATATGAATCAATTTCTATGATTACCATATATTTATGAATAAGTTGACCTCGTGGATAACTCGAGGACAGGTTTTGGACCAAAAACTATGAAATTTACTAAATTAGTGATTTTGATGAAATATTTAGGACCATATTTGGAGGAAATGGTTGTAATTGGCCCCTTGCTGGTAAATTGGTCCCACAGTCTAATAAATCAACTACTGATGCCATGTAGGAAGTAGGTAGAATATCCAATAAAGCAATAATTAGTTGCAAAACTTAAGCATAAATATCACTTCCTGTTGACTCATCTCTCAGTATAGCATAAAGTTAACGCATGATAGGTTCCAAAATTTTTATTGTCAAATGTTTTTTGTTTTAATTATCATAGAAATGGCGCAAAAGACTGTAGTTGCAATATATAGGATGTTCCAAAATGTTTTAGACAACTTTTAATCATTATATTAAAAAAACTATTACAGATAAAGACAAATGGTTTTCAACAATTTGTTTATCAATTCAAAACGTTTTTTGGTATATTAGTAAAGTTCAATATGGGCACTATTTGTTGCACGGACAACATCCAAACGATATTCAACCTCTGCCCATGTTCCTGTTCATCTACCAAATTAACTGCAGAAACAATGAGGGACTTCAAATCCTCCACACTTTTGACTTTTGTGCTGTACGCTTTGTCCTTAAGAAAACCCCACAGGAAAAAGTTCAAAGGTGTCAGGTCAGGTGAACTAGGTGGCCACAACAAAGGCCCATCTCGCCCAATTTGAAGAGGGAATTCAGCATTAAGCGCATCTTGGACTATTAACGCCCAGTGAAGAGGGGCACCATCTTGTTGGAAGAAAACATTTGGTTGGTCGTCCTGAAGTTGTGGAAATGCGTATTGTTCAAGCATGTCAAGGTAGTTGGTGGAGTTAACGGTTGGCTCGATGAAAAAAATTGGCCAATAACTCGATCATGTAAGCCCGCACCACACGTTGACTTTTGGGTTGTCACGCTCGACTTTCATGGGAATTTTGTGATCCCCAAATCTGCATATTATGACGATTGACCTTACCAGATTCGTGAAAAGTTGCATCATCTGAAAACACAACAGACTTCAAAAAATCATACTAAAACAATCCATATTGTCTCCTAAAATTCCTTTGAGTTTGTGTTTCAGATTCAGTCTTAATAAACTATGCCACACATTGTGCTTTCTCTACGCTAGTCGCCATTTTCCGGAAACTGTCGCAGTAAGTATATATAGAGCTTTAGCAGTAAGTAGAGAGCCTAGAAAGTGGAAGGTGCGGCAACGCCTAGCGTTATAATGCTGCATCAAAAAAACTTTTTGAATTGATAACAATTTGTTGAAAACCATTTGTCTCTATCTGAAATAGTTTTTTTTATGTAATGATCAAAAGTCGTCTAAAACATTTTGGAACACCTTGTATAACTGATAATGTTCTGTTTATGTGGAGTGGACCCTAACTACCAAACTCACGTTAGGAGTGGACCCTAACTACCAACCGAGTTTTTGAATGAGCTTTGGTGTGGTAGTAGATAAGAAAGGCACTAAGCTAATCCTAAGAGATTAGCTGTAGATACGCAGTAGATTCCTAGAAATTAAGGGTTGAAGTTTGACGAGCAATTTATATGGAGCAAATTTAACGTCGTTGTATTGACAGTAGTGGTTAGCCGAGCGGTGATCTTTTTTGTACTGTCTTCACAATCAGACACCGACGACGAAGAACAGAGGTTTAAAAAATTTCCGTATACAGTTAAAAACTCTATACATCCAGAGTGGTCGATCAAGTCGCTACATTCTAAATCAACACGATTATTGAAAGATAGATCACAACTGGCAAGGTGAAAAATCTATATCGAAATGGGTGGCGCACGATATGAGAAATTTGAAATTATCAATAATAACGTGCACGATAGATTTCTGGAGGCGAGGGATCAAAAAGCAGGACTTGTGATAACACGGATGCTGAAACAGTGGGCGATGGCTGCTGCATTTCAATTTCAAGACAAAAATTTCAATTTTTAATGCTTCTGACCGTTGGGTAACAACTTTGAAAAAAAAAGCACAACATATCGCATCGACAACTGACGAAATACAGCTGCAAAGTATCAATTACAAATAAGTAATATGATCGCAAATTTTGATTCCGATTATGTGATAAATACCGATCAAACTGGGTGCGAGTTAGAATTAGCAGTAAACATACTCTCACACACCAGGGTGAAAAAGTGACAGAAATTGCTGTTGGGCAACTCAACAAGTTAACACACTCGTATACACAACAATACGCCATAACGCTATCTGGAAAATTATTGCCGAAAGTCTTTGTCTGTCTGCAAGAAGACGTAGACAAATGGAAGACAAAGTACGCAAATGTTTATATTATTTGCACAAAGCCTGAAAAACTGCAAAAAAGCACATATGAGGAATTTTTAGATAACATCATACAGCCTTACGTCAAAACGGAGCCATTTTTGTATAACATTGATTCGTAGAGTAGTCAAACATCTTTCGTTTTATAGCAAACTAGCAGAGGACCCGGCGTTGCCCTCTTGTAGATAAACAGAACAACCTCAAAAAGCTAAATTAAACATCCAAATTGGTTAAATAATAACTCAATCACTACTATATAGAGCGAAGGGACTATCCATTCTAAGAAAAATCCGAAATACAGGAATTTACCTCTTCATTGAAAAAATCCATTCTAGGTGA
Source organism: Rhysida immarginata (assembly GCA_023313115.1). Lineage (NCBI taxonomy): Eukaryota > Metazoa > Arthropoda > Chilopoda > Scolopendromorpha > Scolopendridae > Rhysida > Rhysida immarginata. Next base: position 2,016,108 of record JAHWFO010060774.1, read on the forward strand.
TATACCGGGACTTGATTTACCGAAAAAAATTTTGGACTTCTCCAAGGATGCCTTCTAGTCTAAATAATTTTTTACTCACGTAATCTTACTTCAGATGTATACTTGATGTTGTTGCAATTTCCTTTCTTCTTTCGATGTCTTGAAGCAAAAATTGGCCATTCATCACTTTGTGTAGTCTAGCGGTCGCCGATTCTTCTATTTACTTGCTTACCATTTGCTCAATACAGCACGGAGCTACAGGAGTGCTTCCTCTATCGTCTTTCACTCTTTCTTAATAGTCTGCTAACTCATTATCTCCAGTTACTGATCATTTTTAAAGATTTTCAAGAAATTGTTAACTACTAAGAATTCTCTTTTCTAAGAAAAGCCTGAATAACAGGAATTCTATGCATTGAATTCTATATTGCACAAACTTTGCCTTGCATTCTTGGTCATGAGACATATATTGTTGATCCTTGCATAGTGTTGGTGCATTGCGTGTTGACACCATTGTTGATACCTAGTTGCACAACTTTTATTTGCATTGTTGGTCATGAGATATATATTGTTGGTTCGTGCAGAGTGTTTGTGAATTGCGTGTTGATACCATTGTTGCAAAAACTTTGTCTTGCATTGTTGGTCATGAGATATTTTTCATTAATATGCCCTGCCATAACCATGAATATCGATTTTTTATCAATAATTATTATTTTTTCGAAATCTGAGGTAGACAGTGACCTTCCTCATGCTTTGAAGGTCATGTATGCGAAATTTTATCAAGATCGGAATAAAACTGTAGATCTGTAAAAAACAAACAAACAAACAAACCCACAAACAAACAAACATCCTTCTTTATATACATAGAAAAAAGATGTAATTTAAGGAAGATGTTTCATTCAAAAACTCCTTGTTAGACCCCATTTTTGTTGTTTGTCAAACCCAATGTTTGTTAGTATGCCATTATAACTAACAATAATGGTTTGATACTTGAATAATTAAAAATATTACCCATCATAGTTAAATTATTGTTTAAGTTCTTTCAACCCCACCTCCACCAAATGTGAACTCTGCGGTGTTTTATCGTATTGCACTGGATTTTCGTCACGCAAATATTCTAGTAGATATTTAAAGAACATATAGCCTCATATAACAATAAAGATGAAATATCAAATTATCTAATCATCTCATTGATAAGAATCATCCAGCAAACGAATGCAGTGATGTCATGATCATTATCCGTTCAAAACATCATTGCTTGTACATTGTATATATCGAATAGATCATTTTCAACATTCCTTATGACACTTGACCTTCACACAAAAACGACGCAGTGGGCGTACAAGTAAATAAATAAAAAATTAAATAAACAACATGAAAACTGAAGAAAGAAAACAAAAGCATGCGTTCACTGAAGAACTAGTTAATGGAATACAAACTTATGCATTAGCAAATAAAGTGCCCCGAATACATTAAATCCTAATTGGCGAGCGTCGGCAGCGGAAACCTGAGGGCAACAACGTCGTCGACCGCTATTCCATCGAGAATGTTAATATTTGGGAAATTGTATGTTAATATTAAACACATCTGTGGTCCCTCCGTGTGTAATAATAACTAGTTAATCCGATGACTGAAATAAATCCATCCTACCTTTGAAGAGTAATTAGTTAGCAGGCGAATAACAACAACAACAACAAGCTAAACAAAGCACTTGTTTAATTTATGGAAATTATTAATACTAAGCCAAGGAACCAGAGGGCAAATGTGATTTTAAAGAACCTAGCCATTTACTCAATCAAATTATAATTCGATACAAAGAGTAATGATAGCGATAAACGACTAGTTCGACGACAACAAAATTTTATTGAAGAAGGAATAATAACAGAACTGTTTTTCCAAAACAAATTTTTTGAAAAGCAATGAAATTGTTTCTAACGAACGGAGCGAGTCGTCGCCATCTTTAATTACTGTTTTCGCGCTTTTCCTTCTAATCAACAAGATTTTCTTAAAAACACGTCGCCGCCAAGATAAAAGCGTACAAATCGAACCTTAAGGAGGAGCAATAACGCTGCCGACAAAGGAAAAAGAAATCCGCACATAAGCACACAGATTATAAGAACTCATCCCCTTACATATCGAGCGAAATTTTTATTTAAAAATAATTCAAGTAAATTTAATTACAGAGAAAACAACGAACAAAATCCAAATTTTTAATGCGCTCCATCTGGGATCTGTTTGTTGATTTCTAGAGACAGCAATCGATTTTTATGTATATCTTAGATGCGAGAAGAGAGATAAAGAAGCAAACATAAGGGGAGAGGGAGCTGAAGAGAAAAAGATGCATCATCTCATACTTTGTTTACATACAATCAACATTCAGGGTTCAATGAACGAACGTTGAACAGCGGAAGGTATCGGGAGTAAAGGAATACATCGCCGCTTCGTTAATTTATCAGAAGGACGGATCACCTTTTGACTGGTTATTCGAGGCCAAAGCAAACAGAAGTTCAAGTCTCGATGATTATTTCTACAGTATACTTGCATGACCTTTTATCAAAGAACCTGATTACCAAACCATCTGCTAATGGCCATCATTTTACAATGGAGCTCTTATGTTTCGAGTCTAAGATGTGCAATGAATTCATACCCTTAAAATAATGTGCATTCCGAAGAGAATTCCACATGTCTACTATCTTTACTCATTTCTGGAAAAAAATAAACAACCATACCCACAGTTTGAGATTCGAGCCAGTGACCCCGTACATTCGAGACTTAACTGTTCGTCTGGAGCTCAAAGGCTCGGCTTTTTCACATAAATCACAATCAACGCGAAATAACGTTTTGCCAGTTGCAAGGAAATTTTTGCCAGCCAATGCAACACTGGAATGAGATGATATAAAACGCTACATCCTTATCTAGTCAGATGTGTAAAGATTTAGAGATATGAAAGGATTGAAGAGCTGATTGAGCATACCAGCACCTTCTATTAAAAATTAGTGGAAACGTCTGCAAGCTGAAATTACGACAAAGAATAGCGCCATTTGATATCTGAATGAACATGTTCATCACCACAGTCAACGGCATCATCAAATTAAAATCTGATAACCACTCACTCTATCATCTGATAACAACTAACATTAAATAAACTAACTATTATTCAGCGATTTTGTATGGTTCGAGAGAAAGCTCCGCCTGAAAACGCAGAAGTTGGCTGCCTTGCATAGCACCAGTGAAAAAGCTTATCTTTATCGTTGTTATGAGTAGCACTAAATGACCTTATCAGTTGAGCGCTTCTTAATGATATAATTTTATTTATTTATTTAAATTATGTTATTTAATTAATGTAACAACCTCATAGAAATCAAGAGAACGAATAATTTGCAAATATTTTTTTAAAATATTCAGCAAATGAATTTATAAATTATCTTTAATAGGAATAAAGTGAAGACATTTTAAGAATGTTTTTAGCTTTCTAACGCGATTTCCTTGACACTTTTAAGTATTCAGTGCAAAGTGTCAATTAATAAGAAAACTCTCAAAAGTTACCTACAACAAAATAAATCACAAATAATGAATTTAGTAAATATTTAGTAATAAACCTCTGGGGCTATGATTACTTATAATTGACTTTTTGTGATCAGGTGGATGTTTTGTCTCCTAGTTCTTCCAATCAATATACTGTCCCGAAAATATCCGGGCGATAGTCTAATTTTTGAATTTACACCAGCCAGGATGCCCACAAAGATAGTTTCAATGGCAGCAAAAATTAGCCTTCATAACTCGGGTAGACTTTGTGGCTTAGGTGTAACATAAAAGACTCTTCATATATTCTCACAGAAAAAAATCCCAGGGAATAAAATAAGGTTATTTCGGTAGCCAAATTGTCAGTCCAGCAGTCAGGCAGAAGTTCATTCAGTTAACGTTGAGCTAAATTTTATAAAGGAATTTTGCTCCCTAGCGTCTAAATCTAACTGCGAGGTTAGAACTACCTGGCATGTTACATAGGCCATAACTATAACTGCCATTTCCTATTCATCGATTCCGCACTGTTTTGATTGCTACGTGACTCCCTCCGGAATCTCGAATTCTGGCATGCCACGTGGAGGGGGGGGGGGGCGACGACGTACGAGTTTTATTTGTGATAGCTGCCATGCCGTAGTTGCTCATTTTTTTTCGCTAGGAGGCAGTAGTATGGATTTTCATAGAATAGAGAAAAAACAACTTATTTTCCATATACAGGGTGTAACATTGGAAATAGTTCGCCAACCGTTGGACGCAGGTTATTGAAGCGAACATTTGAAAGAGGGAAACGTCAAGTTTTTGTTCAATGCCTGTAGAGGTCTCTAAGGTGCACATCAGGAAGGAGTAGGGAAGTCCTGTCAGTTACTGTCAAGATGACGAACGCACAACAAACCCTTTTTGCGGTCACCTCGATCTCCAGACCTCACTGTGATATTTTTTGGGGGGATACGTAAAAGACCATGTTTTTGTGCCCCGTTTCGAATAACAGCCGCCATTTGTGAAGTGACTCCAGATATACTTCAGCAGATATGAGAGAAATTGATTATCGGCTAGATGTGTGCCGTGCAGCAGGAGGAGGACACATCGAACACTTTAAACGAAACTTACAATTATTACAAACATTTTACCATGTCGCCCATCTGTGTATATTCAAAAAAAAAAAATGCAGATTTTTTAAATGTGATGAACCTTTCTGTTACACCCTGTATATTCATTTCCTTGTCTGGATGTACAGTCTATTCCAAAAGCATCTTCTCTTGCTTGCCAGGAGTTGAGCTAACCGGAAGTTGATCGGTCATAAAGTCTAATAGTTTGAACGAACATCGTAAGAGTTTAAAATGGACTTGACCGTCCAGAGTGGAAATAGGGAATTAGGTATAAGACTGGTGTTGGCATATTACAGTGATTTTAATTGAAGATATTAATCGCTACTTTGTATTTCAGTAAGATAGTTTTTGCAGATGAAATATTTAACGCACTTATTAAAAACAAAGCAATAAATATTTATTTACTTTTTTTCTGTATTTCGAATATTTTTTACTTATTCTGTTATATTTTGATACCGAAATTTTTCATGCCGCCATATATTATGCTTATATTTTATAAGATAACGAATGCCGTTACGATATACTGGATAGTAAACAGCAAATAGTATACTGCATAAATATACGATTTTTTTTCATATATTAGATATTGTAATGGGTATATGTATTTTTTTTCCCGTCATAGATGAGAATACAACTTTGTTTGCCGGTACGCTATTTTTTAAGGATAAACCCAGAAGTTATTTCATTTCGAAAGATTGATAACTATTCCCTATGAAATATAATAGATTTATAGTTTATATATTTAGAAGACTATAAATCTTTGTCTATAGAAGACTATAATATTTGATTAAATCTGAAGCAAACTTAATTCGTGTATTCGCCATTATATTGTTGAGCATGATTTGCCAACTGAACGCTTACTTTCGTTATTATACTGCATTTCTACTAAAATAATAAAATGTAAATTGATTTATTCATAATTCAAACAGATTTCAGTCAAAACAGTTGAACGTACCTCATTATGCCTATCCATTCCTGTTACTAAGAAATAACAAATGGCATCGTCCGACATGATTAGAACTCGACTTCAGGCCTGAACCGATTAATCTCACTGGTTTAATGTACTGCAAGGAAGCCCAACACCATTCACCTAGGTGAAAACGCTTTTGGGATAGACTGTACATTTCGGCCACCTCATAGTCATCAGTCAGTTACATAAAAATTTTAGCCAATCAGAAGATAATTTAAGATAACGTTTACAGACAAACCAAGCAGATGGGGGTTATTGTATTTCTGCTGACTGATGGCCACGAAGTGGCCGGAATATAATCCAGACAAAGAAATAAATATATGGGAACAAGAAGTTTTTTTCTCTATGCTATTGTTATTATCCACAGTTGGCTATCTCTTATTACACTAGTCAACACACATTTTGTGACTAAGACCACCCAAAGTTTTCTTAGTAGTAATTTGTATGTAGAATCCGAATCTGCTTTTAGATTTTTTCTATCACGTCAAGTTTCCAAGTTATGCACATCGAGACTTCTATGTTAAAGTAATGGGAGTGAAGAGAAGCGGCTACATTGTTAAAGTATCCATATTTTGGGGCCGCAAGGAAATTTACCAGGCCCCAAACACTGAATGATTTAAAAATGTTTCATTGTAAAACAAGAAAGCTGTGCGTGCTAGAGAAATTTAAAAATTATATTCGTAATCAGCGGAAAAAATACTACCAAAAATCACCCACTTTCATTTTGTCACAAGAAAAATCTTAAATTTTGTTGGCCAGTGTTATCTTTGATTTTCTTAATATTTGAAAAAACGGAAGGAAACATTCTGTGACCTGGATTCGAACCAGGAACCACGAATATCACCAGATGGTTAGATAGACGCCTCTACCAGATATGCACCAAGTTGTCAAGATGTCACTGGTAGGGCGAACAATGGTACGATTCCGCTCCCCCCCCCTCCTTTGTTATGGTAAAAATTGTTTGCTTTTGTGTCCCCTGTGTGTAACGTTTGGTAAAGTAATTTAGAAACCGCCTTTATATGTAAGATAGGTAAAAACCTGGATATTAACAATGTTTACTGACATGTCTAGGCGACTCGGTCCATGAGCTTCGAAACCTCGGGGAGACTGAGTCTTTGTTGGTAACAGAGATGATAGCCAAAGAAAGTCTGCAGGATCAAGTTTCAAAACGAATACCTAAGGTTGTATGGTTCACAAAGTCTATTTGAAGACTGATTATGACGGGATGTCAAAGTTATTGTTTTGTTCAAAGTTATGAAAACCCAAAATCTCTTTTCGGAAGCATTTTGCATACGCGACCATCTTAAGTCGACATTCTCAGTGGGTTAACTTAAATGATAGAAGACATTTTAAGCTCCTTTTCATGAATTATTATTGCACAATGTTTTGAGAACAAATTCCATTAAAAGCTCTTCTCGCAACCTTAAAGCATAATGAAAAGAACCCAACTTTCTGTTTATCTACACTGGAAAGCTCAGTTCAGAGAATTTCAAATTAAAAACGAAAAGAGCTGAGAATTTTATTGCGTATAACATGCCCCTTTAAGGAAGATATCATTAACGATAACGGTCAAATCATTTGGATTCGTAAAAGGGGCCTCCAACAAGAGTCCTATAATAAACCAGAAAATGCGATCTGGCAGAAAACAAGAGTGGAAATAAAACAATGACATCCAGAAAAATACTTTCTGATAACGGGGGTCTTAAAAATCAAAATACGGTGACTTCATTGCCAGATGCACTGTAGACAGCGAGAACGCGAAACTGCCGAGTAGGAAATAAAAAGAGGAGACTAGGAAAAAAAGGAGAAAATTCGAAAAACGATAGTAAAAGTGGAAAGAAAAGGGTACAAAACGCGATGATGACTATGATAACTTGAAAAAATCTAATCTGAACACACCCACACACTACACACACACAAATACACACACTCAATACTATTAATAGTATAACACAAAACTTTCCAAATAGTTTATTTCCGACAGGGAATTACAGTCTATAAAAACAAGTACATGTACCCTGTTTCAAAACACGGCAGTGTAAAATTTTAAACAAACACTAAGCCGACACATAAATTCATAATTACATTAAAACAAAAATGGAATATTTTATGACGTCCAACCTACGGTGGTATCGATCCATGTTGAAAATGCAAGGACTTCCGACAAAGATCACGTTCGTTTTACCAGGAAGCGAGAGAACACGAAACTAAATATTGTAAAATCATAATAAATTCACGACACCAGTACAAAAATATCCCGTTCAAACCGCTTTCCTGGCCACCCATCTAAATAAATTTCTTGACCAGAAAATATAGAAAGGGCCTGCAAATAATTGGAAGCTTGCAATTTAGAGAACCTGCATACAAGTCTAGAAGGAAATTATTACACCATGAAATTGCAGGAGATGAAATTAGAACAGTGATACAAGAAAACCAGGCAGACTTCCTACAAAAGGAAGCATGACAACTGCAGGTAGAGAAACAAACTCAGGATATTGCTACCAACCATTGTGAAGAGGCCGTCCAAAGATATATCAACAAAGTTCCATTAAGTATGCACCTCTGACGCAACAGTATAGACAATGTAGACAGTGAATACTGGACGGTTCAGTGACATTTCAGATTGTTTTAATTAGCCAGATTGATCCCAACTTCATTTAGACACTGACTGAGCAGAACTCATGGGATAGCAGGTCAATGATTCGCGATCAGACACTACGTGTGTTCCACGCCCCTGGAGCCCTATGCAGTGGCCGCCATTGTGTGGGACACCTTGTGGGAAGTGGTTGCGTGTTTGATTCATACGTGAATTGACGGCAAATCGAACGGGCTATGGTGGTGGGTGCCCGACGCATGGGCAGCTCGGCGGTCGTGCATGAATTCGACTTCGCACGTTCAACCGTGTCTAGGGTGTACCGAGAATGATTGGAGGAAGGCGTAACAGTTCACAGCAGACACAATACCGGTCGTCCAGCCACTCTCGATGAACGTGACCGGCGGCACCTGGGACGAATGATCGACAGAGACAGGAGGGCCACAGTGCGACAAATTACGGACCAATTCAACGTCGACCGAGCTAGAAACGTCTCCCAGTGGACAATCTGTAGGAACATGCGTGCCCTCGGCTACGGGAGCCGTCGCTCTATGCGGGTACCATTGTTAACCCTGCGTCATCGGACACTCCGGCGTGCATTTGCCACCAATCTCATCGGATGGACACTGCAACAGTGGCGTAATGTCTTATGGTCGGACGAGTCACGGTATCAACGTTCCATGCAGATGGGAGGCACCGTGTGTAGCGCAGAGTTCATGAGGCGATGCCTAGAGGACTTGGTTCAGGGCAGTCATGGTCTGGGGCGCATTTTCCTGGTATGGAATGGGCCACCTTGTTCTTCTGGAAACACGTCGAATGAATGGTCTACGGTACCGTCAAATGCTCGAAGACCGTCTCCATTCGTTTTTGGCCTTCCAACACCCCCAACGACCTTGCCGTCTTTCAAGATGACAATGCGCCAACACATGGCTCCAATGTTGCCCGAGAAGGGTTCGAAGAGCATGCAGGGGAGGTCTAACGACTGAGCTGGCCACCCCAAAGACCTGATATGTACTCTATCGAGCATATCTAGGATGCCCTTGAATACAGGTTCCGTGCGCTAGTTCCTCCACCCACGAACAGACCGCAATTGGATACCGCTCTGCAGGCTGTGTGGTGTCATCTGCCTCCGGAAATGTACCAGGGACTTGCAGACTCACTCCCATGCCGTATCGCTGAGCTTCACAGGGCCAGAGGGGGCCCGACCAGATTTCAGCTGACTATCCCATGAGTTTTGCTCAATCAGGATACATTGGTATTTCTCCAGAAGTATGTATATTCTCCAATCCCTAAGAGAAAAGAGTGGTAAACCCTGTGCTCAACTTAAAAAAATAGGACTTAAAAAATATATCAACATATAACCATGATTTTCTTGAGTGGAATTTTAGATTGTCCTGCCTGTTCTCGTGAGTCTAAGAATCTCCAGAACCTCCAGCTGGAAATCTAGAGAAAATACCCTCAAAACGACACTCGAAGACTTGAGAAAGCAGAATATTGCCACGAATGAAAACGTTGCTTGAAGCTTGAGTGCGAGCATTTAGAACTTGGGGTTGAACCAGAGCAAACTGAAAATGACAAAATGGGATAGATAAACTGGTTGTTTCTTGGAGAATGTAGATGGAAGCCAACTTCTCCGTATACGTTTTGATAAAAGAGCACAGGGTTTACCACACCAATTATGATCCTCGAGAGGCCTATTCTCCAACCCTGGGATAATTGAATAAGGCGCTTTACAAGGATCGTTCAAGAAGTAATGCAACACAATTTATTTCTCCGATTGTATTTCTCTGGAACATGCAACTTTGCTACACTCGTAAATTCTACTGACTATTTTCCAAAGAAGTCTTCTTCCGTTTCTTTGGCTTTACGCCAGCTTTTCGTAAGACCATGTATTCTCATAGTTAGATGTGCTTGAACTTGGCCCGTGCATAACTGATATCCGTAGTTTTAAACACTCCCTATTGCGCTGCCACCTGGCAGAGAAACTTGCAACTTCGCTCGCACAACTAAGGCGGAAGGTTCAAACTATGACCCCTCAAAATTTCAGCCGCGTAGCATCGTTCGTGTCGTAGAAATAAGTTGTGGTGCATTACTTGTGAAGTACATACACCAACGCGGCTGATTTGGCTAGTGTCCACGATAGAGCACCTTCATCAAAGTAAACCGTCTGGAACCCTTCTTGAATATGGCATTTCCCAGCATTCAATTATGAGGATCGCCCGGAAATGATTTACAATGGTGCTAATGTGCGGATCCTGAACAACGGGTGTATATGCCGCTTGTTGGTAGATTGATAGATGGCAGATGTAGCCACAATGAGTTGCGAATGCTCGGCATCTGTTAGTAAGCATGTGGACAAGATAATCATTAGTTAAGAGTGATGATGTCACTATCACATACGAGAAGAGATACCAATCGAGATAATGGAAACATCCAGTAAGACCACGGCGACGGGGGAAATGGTCACGTGGGATTCTACTCCAACATAACAATGCACGCCCTTACTCCATCAGTACTAAGATATCGTTGGAGTTCATTGCTCTACCACACTTACCTTATACCATAGAATGATTCACCAAAGTAGGAACGGCATAAAATAACTTTAGCAACTGCGGCCGTTTCTGTATCCTTCTGGAAAATCATTTAATTGTATAATAGAGCACCTTCATCAAAGTTAACTCAAGGAGTTTAAAATTCCCTTTAAATTGAAAATTAACCAGCAAAACGTACGACAACAGCACGCGCTAAGCTACGACAAACGGAGACAGACCATTCATCTTGCATTGTGGACGCCGCGAAATTGCTTTCGGATTTTAAAGCTAAGTGCGGACAAAAACACGAAAATTACCTGTTCCTCGCCACCCCCAGTCCCTTTTACTCTTGTCATCGGCTTGAAACGTGATTAAGGAGACAAATGCAAAGAAACGGTGCAGCTCCAATCCGATCACAGCTTGTTCGCTGACAGGAGATGGTAAATCACAACATAAACAACCACAACGGGAGGAGAAAGGGTTAGAGGAAAGAAGATTAGAAAGGAAGGGCTTATGGAAGAGAGAGAGAGAGAGAGAGAGAGAGAGAGAGGAGAGGAAAGGTTTTCCCATTAGTAAGGCCTGGACGGCGCAGTTGTCCCTTTCACCGAGGAGAATATTGTCCAGCCTCGGACATCAAAGCATAAGTCGCACACGCGTCGGGTGATGTATGGGCGCGAGGAACGCGCCATTGTTACGGAACCCCGACAGCAATAATATCTCGTCTGAGCCCGTCTTAAAAAGCGGGCATAAATCAACGGCGACTGACTCGCAATGGCCTGTCCAATAGGTCCGGACCCTATCGAACGAATGCGGAGGAGAATTTTTACCGTCACCCAGAATGCATTGCCCCCGAGGAGGGAGGTGGGAGAAGAAATGTCTTTTGTGCTTCCCAAGAGATGGGAGGAGATAGAGATGAATGAAAGAGAACAGCATGAAAGAGATAAAGAAAAAAATGGAAACGAGAGAAAGAGAGACGACGACATAAAACTATAATAAAGAGATCAATTTATCAGGGGTGTTGAATAAAAGAAGAGAAAAGAGCGATGGACAGTTTAGCGTCAAAATTATTTTCTTCCTCTTGCTTTTTGATTTCAAAGTTTTTAAAAATTATTTTCCATTTTCCATTTTCACGAATCCTTCAATTTTTTATCTGAATAACCAAAATTCTCCTACACATACAAGCCAATGACTTAGAGACCTATATAAACTTATTTAAATCTGTTTTTATGAAAAAAATAGTTGGAGGTATGCGATTCAAGCGTACATGATGAGCATGGGAGGAAAAGAAGTATCTAACTGACTTGGAAAAGGAATTCATTGTAATAAGCGCCTCTGATGATGATGTAACAATATATGACGTTTCAGTGAATAGGCCTTCTCTTTAGGTGGCGTTGGTAATAGCACTACCCAAAGCCAGCTAGATCAACACCACCTAAAGAGAAGGCCTGCGCA